>OX401404.1:11862600-11927600 GCA_947846245.1 Cerastoderma edule
TATATATATATATATATATATATATATATATATATTTAATTTGCCGTTTGCGCCAAGAACAATGTTTGGATCATTTACTTACCTTACCTTATTGTTTTATTACCCTTATTGTTTTACATTGATTGTGAATGAAGCTTAAAGCTTGATCAAAGCTACTCTTGATCACTTATTGATTTCTTCAAGTTTGAATCTTTTAACATGGTAACTGTCTTAAAACCGTAAAGACATTTACACCAAATGCTTATGCAGTTATATAGTATCGGTATCAAACAGTTGGATCTACTAGTCCCCACATTTGAGAAACAGCCACCCCATTTAATTACAAACGCGGTATCCTTGTGGTCGTTTATTGGAGATACGTTGAAAAGTTACGAAACCACTGTACCAAACACAGAAATTTTCAATACTACGAAAAGTAATATTGCACAGTAAAACGTCCTTGGAATCATCTCCCTTCGGCGCTTCCAATGATGTGCCACATTGCATTATAGTATTTTTGTTTAAGATAATATCCATGCAAATTGGTTTTGAACTTTTCTTCGCGTAACTATTGCTTACCAGACTATTGATAGGACGCTGAATATCATTAGACACTACGAGGTTTTGTCTAAAATGTTTTGGCAATCAGTAACAAAGTTTTTATAAGCTGGTGTTTAGCTAGGTATCTATTATGTTCTGATCTTGTCACAATGCATTCACAACGAACTTCTATAGACTTTAGTACACTTTCGTCTACGCCCTTGAAACGCTAAGCGTCAATCCAAATCGTTTCGTAAAACACTACCCTTGTGGGCAAAAAATGATTGTTCGAAAAAAGAAAAGCACGAAAGGTGCTTGGTGACTGGCTTAGATTGGAGGGCCGATGTAACTGTAATACTATTGAAAAAAAAAACGTAAAACTAAACTACAGCACATTTGCTATCAAGTATGGTATATAGCACATATTTAATACATCCATGTGATTCATTTACTGATAACAGTGTACAAACAATTAGAAAATGAAATTATTCACTGGTCATTGTAACGCGCTCGCGTCACAACACAGCGTTAGCACGTATATATTAATGTGTCTCTGAACTGGAGCACACAGGAACGATATAAACATGAAAAAAGGCAAAAATATTAACATTTACACTGTATTAAACATCGAATCTAGCTTATTTCTAAAAAAAAAAACATCCGTTTATAGCCACACGTTTGTCAAATTTAATCGTGACAATAGATAATGAAATGAACAAATCAACAAAACAAAAAATAAAATGAAAAGAGATAAGCCCCGCCTTTCATATCCAAACGCACTAATTTCTATTTAAATATCAAAATATTATAAAAAAAAAATGCGCAATAAAAACCTTCAATGTATATATATCTTCCCTAGCATCAGGTTTACGACTGTGACGACACGCACAAAGGAGTGGATGTTATGAGGACAGACGGGCCATACGGAAAGCAAGGAATCAATCCAAACTTGTCCCACCCAGGGTATCCTACAACACCAGCTATAACAACAACAATAACAGCACCAACAGCAACAAACGATATGGGATGCGTAAACTCAGGCGTGGCTATTCACACACAAGAGGAAGACGAGTTGGGCTGTTATATAACGAAACACGATATACGTCTGGTACAGGAGTCATGGCGGATCATTCGACAGGATATTGATACCGTGGGGATGGCTATATTCAAAAGGTACATGTTTAATACTGGCTGTTTTCATGAGGTACATGTTTTATAAAGACTGTATATAAATGTTATGTTTCGTTTGTTTTTGTTTGCTGGTCTCAATAGTCACCTGTTCATGTCGCCATCCGCATTTGAAATATGTATGTTTATGTCTAAAATAGTCATCGTCGCATGCTTTCTTGACATTCATAATGCGTGTTTATGTTTACCATATTCAAAGATGCATGCGTTTGTTGATCATATTTAAAGATGCGTGTTTATGTATACCTTATTCAAAGATGCATGCGTTTCTTGACCATATTCAAAGACACATGTTTATTTTTACCATATTCAAAGATGTATGCGTTTGTTGACCATATTTAAAGATGCATGTTTATGTTTACCGTATTCAAAGATGCATGTTTATGTTTACCATATTCAAAGATGCATGTTTATGTTTACCATATTCAAAGATGCATGTTTATGTTTACCATATTCAATGATGCATGCGTTTGTTGACCGTATTCAAAGATGCATGTTTATGTTTACCGTATTCAAAGATGCATGTTTATGTTTACCATATTCAAAGATGCATGTTTATGTTTACCATACTCAAAGATGCATGTTCATGTTTACCATATTCAATGATGCATGCGTTTGTTGACCGTATTCAAAGATGCATGTTTATGTTTACCGTATTCAAAGATGCATGTTTATGTTTACCATATTCAAAGATGCATGTTTATGTTTACCATACTCAAAGATGCATGTTCATGTTTACCATATTCAATGATGCATGCGTTTGTTGACCGTATTCAAAGATGCATGTTTATGTTTACCGTATTCAAAGATGCATGTTTATGTTTACCATATTCAAAGATGCATGTTTATGTTTACCATATTCAAAGATGCATGCGTTTGTTGACTATATTCAAAGATGCATGTTTATGTTTACCATATTCAAAGATGCATGTTTATGTTCACCATATTCAATGATGCATGCGTTTGTTGACCGTATTCAAAGATGCGTGTTTATGTTTACCATATTAAAAAGATGCATGTTAATGATTATTCTACTCAAAGAAGCATGTCTTTTTCAAAATATTCAATGATAAACATTTATGTTAATTCAAAGATGTGCGTGCTTGTGTTCACCATATTCAAAGATGCGCGCGTTTGTGTTCACCATATTCAAAGATGCGCGCGTTTGTGTTTGTCGTATAAAAAAGGTACATGTTTATGTTTACTTAATTCAAAGTAACATTCCTTGTTCACGACATTCAAAGGTGTATGTTTATGTTCACCATTTTCCAAGATGTGCATTTGTGTTTTTGCATTAAAGAACAATGCATGTTTGTATGCGATTATTCACTTTTTGCAGGTTTTGTAAGGATTTTGAGCGGAGCTCTACTTAATATGCCTTGGTATAATATAAATAAGATGGAAACAGTAGAAGAGAGTTTCAATAACGAATACGTTGATTCATGATTGACCACAGGGATCATAACACTGGTTTTCCATTCCTCTTGTATAATTATTGATGTGATAGTTTTATTTATAGCAAAACCAGTTTTCAATGGTCACTTTTCAGGCTAGGTACTCACTCGCCTTAAACATGTATAAGTTAGATTTATATTCCATCGTTGTATTTATATATTCAATTAGCCTGACATCGAAGACGGGTATCACTTTATACGTATCAATCCATGTTTTGTCGGAATTATAATAAAAAAAGATACACTCGGGAATACGAGAACTGTCCTTTTTCCCGAGTAAAAGCAAAATGAACAGATACAATTTCATCACAGATTTGTTAATTAACAGAAAATCTGATAACTGATACACTTCTCATTTCTATTCATAACAGTGTGTGAAGATATATCACATATACTGCTTAAAAGCTTGGTGTTTTTTTTTATACAACGGTCAGTTATTGCCGTTCTGCGAAATAACTGAAATGGGTAAGTGGGTCTTGGACCAATATTATTAAATGGGTCGACGCTCTAATCACATAATGCCGAAGGAAACCGATTACGATTTATTAACCGAGTTTTTAAATCAAAGCATTGAAGGCCCTAATGTTTGTCTCACTTTTATTCAATAAAAACACAGGCTGTCTCCATCGTTAAAAGGTAAGTATTGAAAGTAGTGATTTATTTAGTGATAAGGTTTGTTTAAATCATATGTTTAACCCTTATAGTGCTAGAACCGACTTCGTGCTTATGCAAGCAGGTTAGATCACAGGCCAGCCGACAAGTACATTAGCAGCTGGCCTGTGATATAACCTGTTTGCTACTCTGAGTATCTTTCCTCATCAAAATTAAGCAGATATTTAAGGTTTTGGAAAGCAGACGAGACAACAATATGTTTTTAGAATATTACCCAGCGTTTTTAGGTTTTTGTTACACGCACAGCACATACAGTGTAAGATGGTTTCTTTATTCAACCCTTTACCAAACGCCATATTTTTGACTGTCCCAAATTGAAAGAGTTCGCAGACGAAATTTGAAAATGTGATTAAATTGAAAATAATCTTCTGATAGTGCAGAAAACGTTGTGGAAAAAGGAGAAATTGCTCATCAGGGGCAATTTCTCCTTTTCCCACAATATTTTCCAGAGACTTCTGCAACACACTGGTCAAATGTCGTCATTATTTGGTAATGTGTTATCCAATTATCTCGAGAAAATGAACTTTAGAAAATAGATTCTTGCACATTTCACCTCAGTACCATCGTAAAAATCCCTACTTTTTGTAATATCTTGTAATGTTCGTTGAACGTTTATGCAAATTAGGAACCTAATGCATTGTTTGAGAGAACATGCTGGTATATATATAGACAACACAACCGCTCAGTGTACAACAGTGTTTTTCACTGATCGGATGTGTTTGTGCCTTAGAGAGATTCATTTGCTCGGTTCGTTACATTGTGGCAGCGGTGGGATGAAGACTTCTCCTTCTATGGTAGTTGCCTTTCCAGCGTATTTCCCACGGGCCAAGAATCGGGACGATTCTTCTCGGAGGTGGGAGTCGTGTAACATTCGTTGAACGTTTAGGCAAATAAGGAAACCTAATGCATTGTTTGAGAGAACATGCTGCTATATTTATATAAAGCACAACCGCTCAGTGTACGACAATTTTTTTCACTGATCGGATGTGTCTGTGTCTTTGAAAGGTTCATTTACTCGGTTCGTTACAATCTTAATTCCTTGTAGATTTTTCGCGCAGAGCAGGGAGATTAAGAAACTGTTCGCTTCGCGGCTCCGGAAGACTGAAGACGTGTACGATGAGTATGGAGACCTGCAGTTCGACAGGCGGAAGGTTCAAGACCACGCCCGAATCGTGATGGAGGCTCTAGGATCGGCGGTCGAATGCCTGACAGACAGCAAGGAGCTTACAACCATCCTCATAGGCATGTTGTTTGTCAATCAATATATCAAGCAATTGATCAATTAGTCAATAAAAGATTTAGAAACACCATAGTATGTATTTGGGTCAATCGACAAATCAAGCAAGCAATTATTAAATCGATGGACTAATCAATCAATCAATCAATATCAACCAATCAATCAATATCAACCAATCAATCAATATGAATCAATATCAATCAATATCAATCGATATCAATCGATATCAATCAATATCAATCAATCAATCAATCAATATCAATCAATATCAATCAATATCAATCAATATCAATCAATCAATCAATCAATATCAATCAATCAATCAATATCAATCAATCAATCAATCAATCAATCAATCAATCAATCTATCTATCAATCAATCAATCAATCAATCAATCAATTAATCGATCAATCAATCAATCAATCAATCAATCAATCAATCAATCAATCATCTTCTTTCAGCTCCATAAGGTCTTGGATGAGTTTAGAATAATGAACGGCAAATACTTATATTTGGAAAAAAAATGATTGCAACACCTTGACATGTGAGCAGGCACGTCAATGTATAATATAATAGTTTCTGATATGGTGAAACAAATCAATAAACATATACAAAGGTACGGGGTATACAGCGGCGTATACATTTATGTAAATGCTTTTGAGCTTTTGATCCAATGACATTGTATCAGGTATTCCTTGCAAGCACCAAATATATTCAATTTATGAGTCAGTCTCGATAAACAGTTATACCTTTTTTTCTTTTCAAAAGCATGCACATGCTATGCCTGCTACGAAATGATATTCAATTTGTTAATTAATTGTCTTACAGGAATTGGCGAAAGACACGTGATGTACGGGATAGATCCGTGCATGGTTCCGGTAAGTAAGCTCGGGGGTTTCCGCAATCGTAACTACTCGGGTATTTCCGTGAGCTGAGAACTACATTTTCATTGGATAAACACGATGAGTTCAGATTAGGTTTTCCGTAGCTCCTGGTGGACTAGCAGTTGGGGAAGGGGTTTGAAGAGTATCAATTGATTTAGTTAAATTGAGTCTCATTGTCTCTGTTTCTTATCTTCATCTGGTCCCTTTTATTCCCCCACTTCCCCTTCTCCAACTCGTCATTAATACTATTTCAAAGCCCCCTCCCCACTTCAACACATTATTTCTCTTTTGGTAAAATCAGTCATCAACTATGATATTCCGAAAAAATATTATTATTATGGCAAACCGTTCGACAAAATTCCCTGGCAGTCGTAATGCACTCGAACGTTTTGAACTAGTAAACATTATTATCCTGTCATTAGTTCCATTTTGGGACTGATAACTAGGTGCCGTATAACATATGTGATATCCGGCACTAACCATATAACACATGCGCGTGACAAATCATGACGTCATAAGAACGCCATGACACATGACGTCATGTTTACATCATTCTCTACTTTGTTTTTGTTTCCTTTTTCTTGTGTTTTATATTCATTTTGTTTGTTTAAAAGAATATGTAAAGGTAACAGGATAAACAGAATAGATGGTTGGTGTCTTTGAATCGGGACTGTCATCGGGCTCGGCGTAGGAATATTATCCGTTTCGCCTTCGGCTCACCGGATAATATTCCTACACCTTGCCCGATAACATTTCCGATTCACGACACCAACCATCTATTCTCTATAACTGTTCATCCACGTATATTCGATCTTGTAGAATCAGGGAACTCTAGAAGTTATGGTCGACGTCTCATACAAGACTTCAATATCTACCAAGGTTTCAATCCGTTTCAATCTACAAGGTCATTGATTGAAAAGAAACGATATATATATAGCCTACAATTTTATTTGAAACACAATTTGTTCGGGCTGTGCTTTCAATATATACATTTCCATCGTTACCACTCCAACTGTTTTGTTTACCCAAGAATGTATGCATCGCGTCCGTAAACAACTCATTTGGTCACATATAGAGAATTCTAATATTTCGATGCTATTAATCGATTTGTTGCAAGCGTTCATTTCGTAGTCGATTACTAGGGAAGCATAGAAAACTGGAAAATCGCAGCGATATAACTACAAAATTGTAGAAAATAACGCAATCCCAATAAAAACCTACATTTAGCAGGATCTACCATCCATATTTTCTTTATTTGAATATAGCCCTCAATGAAAAAGTAGTTTGATTAAAATCAATATGGCGGCCTTTTATCTAACTCCGATGAAATTTTATTGGATAAAACCGATGAGTTACGAAGAGTATTCATACGCTAATCTAGGTCAATATCCTTTATTTTTTTGCAGCTGCTTTGGCCGCCTATCATCACCTCGTTCGAGGACCATCTGGGTCCGAAATTCACCCCGCCAATAGGCAAGGCCTGGGAGAATGTGTTTGCCTACATCTCCAATACCGTGATAGGCGGAATGCGCCGGTGGAAGGCGGACAAAGACGATCACACAAACCCGGATACTGAACAGGAATGACGTAACAAATGACGCAAACATAAACTTAGTGATCATTGATGGACATTCATCTATTCAGGAAATGACCAGGTCATCTCATACTAGCGAAACTATATATGCATTCAAAGCCGAAATTTCTAGGATGGACTTCTTTAGGGTACTACGACTCGTAAGTGTGTGTGTGTGTGTGGGTGGGGTTGGGGGTCCGAGACCCTTACGTTTTTTCAACTAAACATTCCTTTGGATATACAACTAGGGAACTAACGAGGTAACACTAAGGCGAGTGTTGACACAAATGGATTAAACAGGAAAGGGAGTCTGATTAGCGATCGGGATAGTTTAAGTGAATTATTGCCATATCGATTTTTCTTTTGTCCTACTCGCCATATAAACTCGTTGCTATAGAATGCAACAGACCTATCAATTTTCTTTTCTAAACGATTCAACTTGCAAAGTTGCATATTTCATCTTAAAGTTGCTTGTTCACTCATAAAACAAATGAAAATCAAATTGAAAAAATTGAAACAATAAAGGTTTTGTCTTATACAATTAAATGTAGCTATTGAAAGATAATTAATCCAAGACACTTCAATATTGAGATGTGTACAATCTTCCATATACGATAGATCTCGAACCATTACGCTTTTGGAGTTAGAAATATTAATTCACTGTATTATATACTCTTAAACGTATCTACGACCTAATTTTGCTGTCGATGGCTATTCTCCAAAGCGTTTCATACAACAATTGTACAATTATAAAAGAAGTTACATCTTCTATGTTTGTTCACATTTATGAATAATCAGCTTTAAAGCAAAATGTACATTCTGTTGTCCATATTCTGAATTTCATCCTTTATATGCATTTTTTCATAATTCATGATTATTCGTTGTGCTTGTTAAAAGGCGTCCTTCGTCTCCAACATTATCTCAATAGACCTGATGTGACGGCAAATAGCTCATCTATCTATGGGTCTTTTAGTATTGATTCACCCTGGTTCTTTCCGCTAGTTGCCAATTGAGATATTGAAGTAAGGCAACATTTACTTCAGAAACCATGTCATCGAATTAAAACTGACGTTAGTGTTTAAAAATGTTGCATTCTACCCAGTAAATGTTGATACCTCCATATGTTCTTTTAAACGGAAGAAAGCTGGAAATTTCAGACAACGTCGAAAAAAATCTTCCGAAATATATATTAAAAATCAAGACCTCAAGATACACAGTGTTGCGTCATAAGAGATGCAAATGTAGTGTCTCTTTAAAAACTAATGCATCGAAGTTTTTACGGTCAAAACAATTGTAAGCCTAACACGATGGGTACAAAACAAATAACAAGAATAATTATAAAGGGTACGATTCCTTTCAATTTGATAAAGTTTTGTCAGTTTGTTTATATCGGGTTAAATGCCTTGTCAACAATTTTTCAGTTATGTTATGGCTTTCCAGGATTCACCAGTACTAGGCTGGGGCTCTGAATTGTCTTGCCGAGTGACACTCCCATGAAGCCAGATGTGCCGAGTAGGCTCGAAACCGAGACCCCCAGTTTAGTAAGACCGTCACATTGGCCACCAAGTGCCATATAAAGGTATAGCAAACGTTCTTTACAAAACACTAAAGAAGCCATAGTTTGACTTGTTTGGTTTTGGTAAAGCAGCGAGGACTTATAATTGTCCAGGGAACAAAACAGCCTAGGATATTCATTGCGGGTTAAATTGTGTTAAGTCCTTCGACAAACAAACGCGCATTGACATTGGTTTCAAAAGCCTCTAGTCGAGGATTCTGTGCAATGGTCAATTAGCACCAAGTTTCATGTGTGTTGAAATTATATTATAGTGAGACATTTGCATAATTTGTTCGAGTAACGCTAAGCTGTTAATAAAACATTTTAACGATTGAAGCTAAAACCAATACCAACAAGTGTTTGTCCAAGATTTCTACTTATACTTGTATCCAACTGAGCTGTTTCACATAAATTAACAGTTCCCACCATCGGTACTGTGATTTTTCGTGGGGGTGTCCTTAAGAAAGATACTGCAGAGCCCTTCCTAGCGTAACATTCGTAGAACGTTAATGCAAATTAGAGAGCCTGGTGCATTGTTATAGCGATAATGCAGGTATATGCATAGACAGCAACATCGATCAGTGGATGCCCGTGTTTTTCACTGATCGGATGTGGTTGTCTTTGAGAGGTACATTTCATCGGTTCGTTACGCTAGAACTGGTGAAATCCAGGCGGCCGTAGAATGACTGAAACATTGTCGACAGGGCGTTAAACACCGCATAGGCCACGGAGACTGTATACATCTTAATAAGGTGAAATTCTCATGATAGGGAAGCCTCAGTGGCCTAGCTGTTAAGGGGCTGAACATTAACGAGTTTATCAAATACACGTACATAGGAGCATCCATCTGGTATTAGATCGAGTCACTACGGGACTGTACCAATCCTAACAAGGTGAAATCTTTCTGGTCAAGAAACCTCTTCGATCTGGCTGCTAAAGGGCCAAACATTAACGGGTTTATTGAATACATAAGAAGCATCCATCTCGTATGAGATTGAGTCACCATAGGACTGCACCGATCTTTCTCGCATGGAAGCCTTCGTGATCTAGCTGTTAAGTGGCTGAGCATTAACGTTTTTTTTAACGAGATGGACGAGAGTCATTACTGGAAAGGACGCAAGAGTAAACACACCTTCCGGTAATATTCTTTTTGGGCTACGAGTGGTCTATGGTTGAAACAACCATCCGCGTTTGGTCTACCACGCAAAGGATGTTATTGACTTACAGGGGCAACTCAAGAGCTGTTGGACACATAGAAAGTATACAAATCTGATCAACACATGTGCTAATGACGTGGACAAGAAGGTAAAAGTACATAAAGGGTGTTACACGCATAAGCCTTTTATCTGAAGACGAACTACGAAACTTTACCATTACATTCAATATTTTGGAGGCATGTGGGTGTATGGATGGTATCGTCTTGCCAAAGATGGACACAAACTCCATCCAACTAGGTTTGGCCCTTGTCCAGGGAGAAAATACAGTATACTTGAACAAGACGATGAATACAATTAAGTTGAACATCATTTCCAACAGTATTTCAGTCGGTTGCAACCACCCGTGTTACTGGTAGTTCCTCACTATCATTGGATTGTAATACTTTCCCATATGCAGGGTTTTCCCTTGACCCCATTGGTTTATGTTAATTAAGGGAAATTTTGGTTCCTTACATGTGAAATTACGAATGGAAAATAGTGATCCTCAGGGATTATATAGAGGAATTAGGGGTCATTTACTTTATAAGTTGGGGGTCAAAGAAAACCCTACACATGACCATAATTTATCTGTATTGAGAGATGAATAAACTGTGTTGCATTGCTTTCATTAAAAATATCCAAAGGAAGTTGGCCAAACCAGGTCTCAAACTCACGCCCTTGTATTGCTATAGGATAAGCTACAGAATGAGCAAGAATGGCTTAGCCGATGGAATGAATCATTATACAAAAATATCCAAATACTTTTTACAAGCCATTTATTTGTAGGTGAACACTGGTAAAACATCATAAAATCTATAAGTTGCATATCCCTAAACAGAAAGATCTTGTGCATTCATTTGTATCAAGTATCAACAAAAGTAGATTATCATTTAAATAGGAAGTTCGATCTCTAAATAAACATATTATTTCAACCCAATCCCCCAATAATGGGATGGTTTCTTTAGCTGGTAAGAATTGAAAGCAACAGCAGAAAACAATTCAAATGAAAAGAAAAAAGGATTGTTAATAGAGCAATTGCTAATCATGAGCAATTTTCCCTTGCTAACACTTGCAGGGTTTTCCTTAAGGATTGGAGTAGAAGGCCAGAAGACCTCTTTAGGAGGCAAAGGTGTCTGGGGGCCAGAACATCGGAATTGAATTTTACCTTACCAATAATATATTTTTTTAACCATTTGAAAAATGTGAGCCGGTCAGAAAAAGGATTTGAGGTGGTCAAATCTGCCTGCAGCCGCCTCTTATGGAAAACCCTGCACTTGTTTCTAAATCATCCAAATCCGGTGGGTTAATAAGTTTTTATGTATATGTGAGTTAAGGGTGAAGACATCTCCCCAATTATCCATATTGTAAGCATATTACATCAAAATAATTCAAACAAACAGTTCAAAGTGTACAGTTATTACTTGGAATATTGTGCAAACAGAAGAAGTTGATTCTAACAAGGGATTTCCTTTTCCTCTTTGAATAGTACATTTGTTTACTGGTAGTGTATCCAAAATAGGTGCAAGCAAAAATAATCAAACAATAAGCAATTAATAAAATTGACCAATAAAAATCAGAAATTCTTCTCATTATTTAAAATGCAAAGGATATGAGTATAACAAAAGGAGAGTTTTCTCATGAAAAATATTTTTCATTATGAACAAACTCTCGATTTATTATAATGTTTTCGAAAGCAACTACATCCAAATACCAAAAGCCTTTACCAGGGTGTTAATATATAATGTATCACATTGACAACTAGAGTGGTGTATATTAAGTGTGCGCAAGTTTTTAACATATAACAAATCCGCTCTGTGACTAGTAACTTCGTCCAAATAGTGTGTAATAGACTGCCTTCTTGTCACAGTCTGGATGGATGCATTTGGTTCCTGGCGCTAAATCCTTTGGCTGCTTGAACGGTATACAGAGTCCTTTAGCACCCATAGCTGGTGCCCCCTCTTCTACCACAACATCTCTGGAATGGACATAAAATATAATTTGTTAACTTGATGTGTCAAAACTGTGGATGGCAACTGGGAATCTGAAGAAGTAAATGAAAATTTGGACTAGGAAAATGTTCAATACTATTCTATTCATATGGGTTTTCCATCGCACCAACAGTATTTCAGTTATTTTGCAATGTATTGTTTTTGAGTGGAACTTAATGAGTTAAAAAAAACATTTAAATTTTCCCTTACTCAGAGTCACTTAAAATCTTAGAAAAATTACCAAAAAAATTGGGAACATTGTGAAAACAAAAGAATATGCTTATGTTGAACAAATATTCCATCTAACATAATGTTATCAACACCACCTAAATTCCATCAATCAACTAAGGTTTTTAAATTCTTGGACATTTATAAGTCTTTTCTTTTTACCCTCTGGGTACAAATTATCCTTAAAAGGAAAATGAGTTCACCCTTCCCCAAGAATACATGCACTTTAATACCCATCTAGCAAGCAGGTAACTTAAGAAACAGTTGTCACAAGAGAGGAAATTGCTCAACAAGAGCAAATTGTTGGGGTAAATATGAAGGTGAAAAAACAAACAAACATGCAAAGCTAAAATGTTTTACCTAGCACTATCTTTCTTGATTCTTTCCTCACAGGGTATATCACCACAGAACGGGGACATGATGATTTTCTGCTGGTCCAGAGATTTACAGAAGTCATCCCAGTTCTCCGAAATAGACATGTGCGCGTCCATCTCTGTCTTGGCCCTGTTGGCGTAAATAGAAGGATGGCATTGGTCTTTATCTATACATATATCAGCTGGGATTTATCTTTTTATTTCATATGGGGTTTTTTCATTTTGGTGTTTTCAATGTTTCAAAAAATTGACAGGAGGTAATGGTATAAATAAAGATGGTATATTCATTATTTCATACATAGAAACTAAAGTTTATGAATATTTTTGTTTGTTTATATGGGTTTTACATTGTATCAACATTATTTTAAGTTTTGTTGCAAAGCCCAACTCATAATGATGGAGAAAGACCCCAACCTTGAAAAACCCCTGCCTTAAAGGAGTTGTCAAGTAAGGTAGAACCACCAGCATTCTGTATGTCAACCACTAAGTTATCTCTTATGAGAATTAAAATGCTGTCATCTGTATTTGACCCCACGCAGAGAAGGACCATGTGATTTCACGTTCTGTACTCCACTGGGCCAAGGACACCCTTATAAATTAGCTGTTCTCAACTGCCCAAAAGGACTGGTCAAGCCAGGTAGAACTATTTTATAAAAACATCGTGGAGTATGCTAAAGAAAAATCAAAGCTTGGTAGAAATCTTTTCATAAACTTTAGCCAAAATGTATCATAAACAGTTTCATGCACACCCCAGTGTTACATTTTAAAATCCTACTCACTTGCTGTACATATCCCTGTACTGCGTTTCTAGGAGATCTTTGAGCACAGTTACGGTGTTCTCATTCTTCATGGTGAGTTTCTCGCCCGTGTCTCGTCTTACCACTACTAGCTGGTTCTGCTTCAGATCTCTGGGACCCAGCTCGACACGCAATGGGACTCCCTGAATGAGATAAAAAAAAAGTTATTACTAAACCCTTAGAATGCTGGGTAATTTTCTAAAGATAGTTTTTTGTGTCGTCTGCTTTCCAAATCCTTAAATATCTTCTTAAAAGTCTTGATGTGGAAAGATACTCAGAGAAGCAAACAGGTTAGATCACAGGCCAGCAGCCAATTAACTTGGCGGCTGGCCTGTGATCTAATCTGTTTGCATAAGCATGAAGTTAGTTTTAGCACTTTAAAGGTTAACCCCCTTACTTACAAAACATTCCTTTTCTTTTTTTAAAGATTTACTGTTGTGCCAACATTTCTTTTACGATTATACTACAAAAGTCGTAGAATAACCCAAAAAAATGTTGGCACAACAGTAAATCCTTAAAAAAAGAAAAATAATGTTTTATAAGTAAGGGGTTAACCTTAACTGCTTGGGCGTCATAAGAACTAGGCAATGGCTCTGAAAATTCTTGCCAAAGAATACTTCTAAGAAACCAAAGGTGCCTTCTTGAACCCACAACTGCAAAATTCCTAGATAGCCTCATCAAGCACTTGCCCACTCAGAACGCCTGAGCCATTTCATGTCAAATATCCTATAAAGCTTTTCGGAGCAATGGTAGGTTATGGGATCTCATCCAATGACATGCAACAATAAAATAATTGACCAGTAATTGGGGATCTAACTTTGGCAAAACTAGTTTCAAAAGCCAAACCCAGATCAACTACAGAACTGTTGACTCCAACAGAATCCTACACAACTGTTGACTCCCAACAGATTCCTACACAACTGTTGACTCCCAACAGAATCCTACACAACTGTTGACTCCCAACAGAATCCTACACAACTGTTGACTCCCAACAGAATCCTATACAGCTGTTGACTCCCAACAGAATCCTTAGTATGTTTATATGGTTTTGCATAGCATTAACATTTCTTCAGTTATATTGCGATACCAGACTCATAATGATGAAGGAAGACTCCTAATCAACTGCCCATAAGGGCTGATAAAGCCAAGAGGAAACCAACAGCATTCCGAAAGCCAGTTTGGAGACTGCCTCCAATGAAAATACCATCATTGGGATTTGAACCAACAGACCAAGAGGGACTATGTGATTTCAAGTTCTGTATTTTGACCACTAGGCCACAGAGGCCCTCAAGTTCTCATGAAAGTCCAAATGACACTTAAAAAACATGCGGAAAGGGGCCATGTGAATCCAAGATCTGTATCCTGATCACAAGGCCACGGAGGCCTCTACCCTTACCTTCAACTCCCAGTGATTGAACTTCCAGCCTGGAGAGTAGTTATCACGCAGGTCGGCCTTTGTCCTTATACCACCCTCTAACAAACTCTTCTTCAAGGCCTCACATGCATCCATCAGTTTTTTGGTGTCAGCATCAGACAGGCTTGTGGTTATGCCACAGGGCACAATGACAACCTGTAACAATCATTAACAGTGCTATAGACTCTGTACTCATTTTAATACAATTATAGCATAAGTTATTAATCCACCAGGCATAACAACAACTAATAATCAATACAAATAATATATACTCATTTAAATACAACTATAGCATAAGTAGTAAGTATTTCAACTATTTTACTGATTTCCTGCATTTCACCATTACTAGGCAGAGCTCTGCAGCGCCTTGCCAAAAGACACTCCCCACAAAAAAAAACCTCTACTACTGGAATAACATTCCATGTTTAATACCATTTGCAATGTCCCAGCATTAACAAAAGCTCCCCTACCTGTATACAAGCCACCCTAGGAGGGAGCACCAATCCCATGTTATCTCCATGCACCATACAAATAACGCCGATCGTCCGGGTGGTGATTCCCCACGAGTTCTGGAAAGCGTACTTCTTCTCTCGCGTCTCCGGGTCCTCGAACACAATCTCAAACATCTTGGAGAAGTTCTGACCCAAGTGGTGGGATGTAGCACCCTGTAGTATAGAAATAAAAAGAAAACATGGGTAGAACGCTATATCATATGATGAATATGTGAATAACACAGTTAACGGTGAATTGTATATTAGATGGGTGAAAGTTGAAAATTTAAAAAACCTGAAAACTCTAGTTCTTTAACCTGTAAAGGCACATTTGCTATATCAATATATAAGGACAAAAAGTCTTTAAATCATGAAAATCACCCAAGCTATTACTACACATTGAATGCCTCAATTCTCCCTTGAACATACTTTTAACTGATTTGTTTTAATAGGATTACCAAATAAGGATAGTTTGAATATGAAGCTAGGCTTTCGAACAAGACTTAGTTTGTTTGTTTTTTCACACCAATTTGATAGGCAAACGAGTTGATTCTGCTTCCTTGATACATAACATAACATAACATAATTTTATTAGAACTTAGGCACATAGGCCCATAGTTCAAACACGTTTACAATTACATGCATGAACATAAATAAACAATATAAATATGAAGTAAATCACATACAAATTACAATATATTTGAGATGGTTAAAAGGATTAGTACATATTTGATACATAACTCGTTCTCGCTCTGAATGTGGATAAGTAAAAGGTATAAAGTTTGGGGAAATAAACCTACAACCCTCAAGTCCAGAAGCCAACACTCTACCAAAGGACCACTCCACAAGAAATTACAAGACATAGACTAACCTGTATAGCTCTACCACTGGCTGGTATATAAGCCTCAACAGTTGTGGTGAAATCTCCCCCAGCAAACTTTTCCTTCTCTGTTTTTTTACCCCTCACCACAGGGATGGCAAGAAGGTCCTCGTACACTCTGGCATACAACTCTAGAATCTGATGGACCTGAAACACATAAAAACATCATCACCACATGTATATAGATAATCTTGTTTTAAGCGACCACTCTTAAATAGTGCATGAACTGTTATCATAGTCTGCTGCTATCTTAAAACAGATATTAAAGGTTTTTGAGAGTAGACAACACAAAAATCTATTTTTAGAAAATTACCCAGCATTCTAAAGGGTTAATGGGTTTGTGTGTTATTCTCACCTCTTCACACGCCTCCTCCCTGTTGGCAAAGACTGTATGTCCTTCCTGCCACAAAAACTCACGGGTTCTCAAAAATGGCTGTGGGTGCTTAAACTCCCATCTCTGTAACAGAAACAGATTTAAATCATTATTGTTCATAAGCTTATTCAAAATGTTATTTCTAAACATTCTTCATTTCGATCCGATTCTACCATAGTCAAGCTTAAGTACAGTCTACTTGGGCTTTATTCTATATCATGTGTCTTTTTAACTTTTTTTTTTTTTAATCCCTATTACATTACATAAATAAAATAAACACAAGTAAATATAAAAATAAATCACCTTTAACAACATTTAAAATACCTATAGACTGAAACCTAGACAAAATTCAAATTGTGTCAAAACAGTAGTAGAATAAATTTCAAAATCGTAGACCAAACGTGAGAAGGTAAATTGGGAAACAATGAATTTTCAGTTATTTTACAACATGCCGGGATTCATCAGTACCAAGCAAGGGCTCTGAAGTGTCTTGCAAAAGGATTCTCAACCAAAAATAGACACAATGGTTAGGCATGAACCTGGGACCCGAAATCCCTCCCCTTAGTTCTAAGAAAGCCACCTTAACTATGCACGACCCCTCATTATCACTGTTAATGCGTAACATTTTACACAATACAACGCCACCAGCAATACTTACCACAACATTGCACCATTGGTTTATTTTAAGAGGCAGATCTCTGTAAGACTTTATCCACCTCGCATAGGACGGATACATGACGGTTTCACTGGTGGGACGTATAGCAATGGGCTCGGCAAGGTCTGTTTTACCAGCTTTGGTTACCCAGGCAACCTGTAACACAAAGATAATGTATCAGGGGCTCACCTAAAAAAGGTTTGTATGATAGATTTTCTTATAAACGTAAATACAAAGACGAATATAGTAACTCAGAAAAGCATTAAGTCAGACCTGAAGAAATCATGGGGCCTACATGTTAAATTTTTATCATACTTTTAGACATGTCTATTTTTCATTCTGAAAACACAAAGTTACCTCAGAAATGCAAGGGTTGCGAGAGATAAGTAAATGATTTGTTAAAGACTTAAATGTAAAACAATAGAGGCAAAGCAAAGGTTCCAAATTTTTTACCTGTGTATATGATTGGTTAGTTGGTTGCATGGCATCCATGGACCTGTTTTTTCTTCAACAGTACAGCACAAAATATTTTAAAGCTTCTGACTGCAAAAACGCTTTTCTACATGAACATAGTTTGATCAGAGGTGAGACAAATAAATCATGTCATATTGTCTTCATGAAACATCACCATTTTTTTTTTTTAATATGGGTTTTACATCACATCAACATTATTTCAGTTATGTAACGATGCCCAACTCTTAATGATGGAGGAAGACCCCATACTCAACTGCCCATAAGGGCTGGTACAAAAATCTTTGGCAGACACACTAGCTACTGAGATATGGAGGTTCAGCTATATGAAACAATTGGTTGAAATAGACAGTTTTGTTAACCTTTATCAGGAACATACCTCAGGGGCAAAATCTTCGATATGTGTTTTTTCTTTCTCCAATGCGCTATTCGACACAAACATGGGAAAGTATCCATTCTCCACTCCGAGCTTCTTAATCTCTGCATCGAAGAAATCCTTGATGGATTCCCAGATGGCGTAGGACCAGGGACGTAGTATGTAACATCCGCTCACGTCGTAGTACTCAATCATCTCTGCCTTTGTGATGACTTGAGAATACCAGTCCGAGAGGTTTTCTTCTTTCTTAGCTTCAAGGCCAAGTCTGTAATTAAGGAAAACCAAAAAGTAACAGAGATGATTTAATCCATAATCCAAAACTCTAAGCCCTCTGCTGCAGGGGTATTGATAAACCGCTATGAAAAAGGTTGAATTTGCACACTCCTATTTAACAACAATAAAAGGAGACAGAATCGATATGTAGCAGTCATACCAATCATATAAAACTCTTCTCTTCAAAATGCATTTGAACCACTTTTATATTAACTTAAGGTGTTCTGCTTAGGAGAAATGTTGATCAGTATTCTTAAATAATGTGTTATGTGGTGTGTTTTTTATGTTAAAGTGGGGTTTTACATCGCGTCAACATTATTCCAGTTATTTTGCGATTGCCGACTCTTAATGACGGAGGAAGATCCATTTTCAACAGCCAATAAGGGCTGGTCAAGCCAAATAGAACCTTCGGCATTCTATAAGTCAGTCAGGACTACCTATCATGAAAATTCAAATGCTGTCATCAGGATTTGAAAAAGGGCCATGTGATTCTAAGTTCTGTATGCTTGTCGCAAGCGCACAGAGGCTCCTGTGTTATGTGTTTATAAGGGTTGAGATAATAGACAAACCTTGTCTGTTTCTTCATGGCAGAATCATCCTTATCTCCAGCCTTCTCCTGCTTTCCTTGCAGTGGTTTTTCCTTGTTGGCACTTTTCTTTTCCTCTTTCTTTCCTTGCTGTGGTTTATTCTCCTTGTTGCCCTTCTTATCCTTCCTCCCCCCACCACCTACATCCTCCCCCGTGAGGTCTTTGTATTGTGCTTTAAGGCTCAGGAGTGTTTGAACCTCTTTATCAATTGCTTCCTGCAAGTATTTTCATTGTATATTTTAAAAATTGTTTCAACAATTTTTCATAGTTGCAGTTTTCCCGAGATTCTCCAGAATGAAGCAAAGGCTCTGGTGCATCTTGCAAAATGACATTTTCATGAAACCAGCAGTGCCAGGTTGGCTCAAACCAAGATCCCCAACTTTACTAACGGGTAATGCAGAAGCTCTCCTGTGGGTTTGTAATTAAGCTCTCCTGTGGGTTTGTAATTAAGACAACTGTTACCCTTGGTTATAAAGCAGGTTTAGATAAGAGATGAGCTACCTAGGGTTTTCCATGGGCCCCTTGATTTATGTTAATTTGGGGACTTTTGAACCCTTACATAATTATGATAAGATAATTGTGAATGGAAAGTATGGTCATATCCAGTTGGGGGTCAAGGAAGTCCCTGACTCCCATTGCTAACTCTTTTGATTGATCATCAATCATTCTTTTTAAAAAGGGTAAAATACAAGTTAGTTTTACACACAGTATTTCAAAAACTACAAGATAAATCCTTTTTTTGTGAGTACTCATTTGAATCCTCACGTATATGGTTCTAATGAGTACCAACAATATAGGGTTTAGAAAATCAATAAAGAAATTAGCCAAGAGGTTAAGTCTCCTATCATGGACATTTGCAGATGATTAAACATTTACCTTTGGAGCCTTTGCAGCCTTCAGATCTCGCACTTTCCCTCCTTGATCATCAATCTTCTGCTTCAGATCACCAGCCGCACCAGAGTCCGCCATGTCTGGGGCGGAAAGGGGTGTGGCCTGGGGAGGGGAGTTATCTTTTTTTGGTTGACTCGCACCTGTGTCTGGTTTCCAGTCTTTCCCTGCCGCTGTCTTGTAGTCGGATTTAAGTTGCAAGAGTTCCTTTACTGCACCATCTATCTGGTCCTGCAAGGTAGAAGCGAAATGTTCTTTTCTTTACCGTTTATATGGGGTTAAACTAGGTGACGACAGTATTTCAGTTATTTCGCAGCTTTGAAATCAAAAGTACTAAGCAGGACTCTGCCGTGTCTTGTCCAAGGACACTTTCACAAAAAAAGATAAAAAAAGGAAATGGATCATTTACTGACACATTCCCTTATATTAGTTTTTATGACTTTTCTAAAAATGAAAACAGTTGTTGATGACAATCAAATAGTATCAAAATAATTTCTTTCGTAAAAGATGTCAAATGGAAGCAGTAGGGTAAAACTCATTAAAAAAAGAAAAAAGAATAATTATTAAATTGCTACAGTTTGATTAACTGAAGATCTGTGAAGTAAATGGCTGGCCATTATCTTGCATTAAAAATGAAAGATCTATTAGTTTGAACTTGTTTATTTTACATTGATTGTGATGGAAGCTTGAAACTTATAAAATTCGCTTTTCATGACTTCTTCCTGGATAATTGACCAATACTCACACCCTGGATACTTGACCAGTACTACTCACACCGATTGTGGGTTAATCCAGACATTTTCACCTTGCCGCTTACAGAGATCAAACCCAGAACCCTCAGTGCAAATGATATATGCTCTACCACTGCAACACCGTCGCCTTGTGACCTATTCAATAATCTACATTCTCTATTCAACGCAATGATTTCATTGTAAAACATTACATTACTCAAGAAGTTTGGGGTTGTTGTCTCTTATGATGTAATAAATACAAGTACTTATTCTTATAAATATGAATATGAAAACATCTAAGTGACAAAAAGTTATAATTAAAGGCCCATCAAAGGAGATTAATGCTATATCAAACTATATTATTTGGTAAACTTTTGGACAGATTCAAATAGTTATCACCAGAAAACACCATGAGCAGAACTTAAATGTGAAAGTAAACCAGAAATTACCCAGATTAGCAAGTTTTATAATTCAGATTTCCTATTTCTTCACCTCTGACCTTGACAGTTGATACACACATTTTTGAACCGACCAATTAGAATTCGTTATTTTGAATATGTAAACAAACAGGCTGTTGATAAACATGATTGAATTGGAGAGAACTATATTTCAAGCACAAAATAACTTACTTTAAATGAGTCTATTTGAAAGGGTCTCATTGCATTCCTAAATTAATTCTCATGACTTTTATGAACACAATAAAAAAAATCCCTATATTTTTTCAGTACATGTAATTTATTTGTACTCCTCTCCTTTGAGGTGCCTTTAACATATGCATAACAGATTGATAAACAATGTAATCATTCAGTCAAATTGAAAATTTGCTCTTGATTAATGTTTTTCCTCTGGTCAGTGTTTACAAAAACTTGTCCAGTTCAAAGAAGCACTTGAAGGTGCATGCTCACAGATGAGAAATTATAAAAGTTGAAATAAAATACTGTTGAAACAAAACATTTTTTGTATACACTGTAGTTATTTAACAAATAATTACAAGTAGCTATTGAAAGCATAATTAATTCAAGAAGCGTCAATTTATCTAAGAATGCAATGTTAATATGCAAAAGGTGATGTCATACTTTTGGATTAAAATATATGTTAATTCACAGTATGCACATTATAAAGAATTAAAAACAATCTAATTTTGCTTCCAAGGACTATAATTAAGTGTGTATCATATAACAGTACAGCTGTCCTGTAGTTTTAACGAAATTAATTTTTGACTACCAAATTACTCAACATCTGTGAACAAGCAGCTATATTAATGTCATCAATAGTAAGAAAAGGGTGAACACAATTGGACAAATGTCGACATTTTGACTCATGCCATTTTCTGTAATGCTTTTGAACATTTCAACTTCATGACAATGTTTCAGTGATATAAAAAGTGCTTTGTGTTTGTTAACATATTACATCACACAAAGACAAGACATGAAGTAAAGAATTACAGCTGTCAAAATGTCACAAAACCCTTTTCAACACTTCTCTCCATGTGTGTGTATGTTGTTTACGGTGGGGTACAGACAATTCCCCACTAGGACAATAACCCACTAGGACAATAACCCACAGGACAATTACCCACTGGACAATTACCCACCAGACAATACCCCACATTTGTGTCAAATAGGACAATTCCCCACTGGTAAAATGAAATGGTCATAAAACATTTTTTTTTCAAGAATCTGAATTAAAGAAGTATTAAAATTATTTTCAAACCATTATCTTCAATTTACACATGAAAATATATTTATATTACAATAGCCAAACAAATGACATATGGTTGAAGAAAGGTCAAAAGATTGGTCTTTTCACAAATCTTTTTGTAATGAGAATGATGACAATTCCCCACTTTTAATAAATAATAGCAATGAAATATATCTTTTGATATATTCATGAATCTTTACTATTGAGGCAATAGATTAAAACTAATAAAAATCAGTGATCATGGATCACGGACATTCAACTTGTGTCGGTATGACAATCACAATCTCATTAAATTTTGAAGACGAGATAAATCATTAAACGAAAAATAAAAAAATTAACGTCGAATCATCTTATGAATGTATACCGCCCTTTAACGGTTGGATGAGTATAATTGACCAAGTGTATAATAGTAAAAGTGCCATAATAGAGCAAAAATTGACATGTTAGTCCGCTCAAATATTTTTTCCATAAAAAAATAATGAGGGGGCAAATGTCTGCCCTCTACATTACGGTGAGGGGGCAAATGTCCGCCCGATACCAAAAGGGGGGCAAATGTCTAGGGGGGGCAAATGTCCGGGGTTCCTTATCAATTTTTCAGTTATGTTCAGCTTTCCTGCATCCACCAGTTCTAGGCTGGGGTTCTGAAGTGACTTGCCAAAGGTCACTCCCACAAACCTAGAAGTGTCACGCAGCACCCATCTCTCCTAAATTGTAAGCGCCAGCATAAAGTTTAAGAAACCATAGTGAGAAATGGAGCAGATTCCCCTTTTTTCACATTGGTTTTTACTTAAAACCAAAGGAACTGGTTATATTGCTAGAATTGGAGAAAGGCTTACAAATATTTCACAAAGTATAAAGGTAAATTTCATAAACATATTCCTGAGCTTACAAAAAAGTTGATATAAAAGTGATTAAAACAATATCTAATTTTTCAAATAAAGACTTTTAAATGGTTCAAACTGGAGAGAATGAATTGAGATTGATATGAAAATAAAGAAAACCAAATACAGTCAAACTTGTGCTTACGGTCACTTGTGATCAGCGGTCTTTGCCGTTCAACAGCCATTTTAAAGTCCTCCCAAACAATTAGACTCTTTAAAATTCCTTGATAAGTGGTCTTCTCTCTGATGCAGTCAGCGGCCAGGCTAATTAATCCCAATCAACTTTAAATCAATTGTCATAAGCGGTCAATTAATTTGTAACTACCGCCGGCGGTCACCGGCAGTTTTACCACTAAGTGTGTTGTTTATGTAAAGGATAAAACCTTCCCGTGTAATACGGGAGGTGTAAACTGAGATGCATGCACCTATCCATTTTGTCACATACACAAACTGGCTGGTTACCCTTTCTTTTATTTGCCGCAGATAAAACTCGCAATTATTTTACTCGCTAAATGTTTTTAAACAAAGGAATCTGTCAAACCCAAAAAAATAGGTCTTTAAAAGGAAGAAAAATCCCCCCTCTGTCTCATATTTCAAATATCCTTGAACGAAAAATATCCTTGAACGAAACCACTAAATTCATCAAGATGTAAAGTCAGTTATGTAACATCAGAAGGTTACAGGACAAAATTGTGCCCTTTGATGTTTGTTTTGAAGCAACTCTTGTCCCAAGTTTGGGAAATTCCTTTCATGAAGAAATTGCAAGGAGAATGAAAGCGGGATGGGTTTTCTTTCTTCATCTTACGTTTGTGGAAGATGAAAAAGGACAAGCAGCAAGTTTGTGTAAGAGAAAAACTGACCGATATTCAAACATTTCCCGTGAAGATGTATATATGCTAGTTTGGTGGTGATGATTGTTGACCGCATGGAGTACTTAGGTAATAATGGACTGCTATTTTTTTTTAATTTGAGCTGACCAAATTGCCATTTTTTTTTCAACCTGTTTTTTCATCAAAATATTTCAATCATTTGGGGAATTTTTCAGTGGAAATTGGGATAATTGGTCAACTAATTTGATTTTTAAGTTATACAGTACCAAATGTATAAGGAAAAGAAATCTCTGTATGGTCCATATACATGTCCAATGTTGAAGGTGAATTCCTAGGGTCACCAAAATTTTGATAGGATGATATTTGCGATAAGCAGCCACCTCTGTCCCTTGGGTGGCTGCTTATTGCAAGTTTGACTGTATGCCTTATATGTAAAAGGAAAACTAAATTACTTCAATACAAACATGTACATTTTTGTGATGCTGTCTGAAGCAAATTTCTTGTCCAATGAAAACTGTGCATTTCAGACTTAACCCTTAGAATGCTGGGTAATTTTCTAAAAATATATTTTTGTGTCGTCTGCTTTCCAAAAACTTGAATATCAGCTTATTTTCAATGAGGAAAGATACTCAGAATAGCAAACAGGTCAGATCACAAGCCAGCCGCCAATTTACACAGACAGGTCACCAATTTACTTGGGGGCTGGCCTGGATCTAACCTGTTTGCATAAGTTGGTTCCAGCACTATAAGGGTTAAACAAGTAATGAGGGCTTTCATGGGAATGGCTTATGTTTCAAATATGAATTTCAAAGTTGTTTAATTTGAAATAAGAAATGGATCAGTCTATGGCTTTCAATTTTTTCCCAAAATGCTGCAAGCTTGATTTGAGCACAGGAATTCCATTGGAACACAATATGTCAAACTTTCAAACTGCTGATCAAAAGAACCAAAGATAAAAATTTAATCAAGATTTAAGCCGAGTAGCAGAAAGAAGATAAGTTCATCCACAGGGAGAAAGATCATAACAGACCTATATTAACACTATATATACACAAGGGAAACAACTTCAAAGAGAAACCAGTTAGAATTTTTAGTTAGGATCCCTACCAATAGTTGTTTTTTAAGTACCGGTAAAGTGTTATCATTGAAATAATGTTCATTGAGGTGATTTAGTGCCGAAACATCGGCTGGTTCTATTCTCAACGATCTATTCCCAATGAGCCAAATTTGAAAAAAATATCATGTGTCGTCGCAGATTTCTCCGGTTTGACTGGACTTATCTTGTTGAGAGAGGTATCGCTGGACGCAGTAATCATTTGGCTATGCGGGACATATAGAGAATTGACAGACTAGCCATCGTATAAAAAATTACGGACTAATAAGCACGGAACGTCAGAACTGGTTTCTCTTTGAAGTTGTTTGCCTTGTGTATATATAGTGTTAATAAAGGTCTATTATGATATTTCTCCCTGTGAGTTCATCATGGATCAAATTATGTTCAGTTAAACAAATCATGGAAGTACAAAGAATTGCATATTTTATTTCATCATCAAAGTTAATTAAGTGCAACCCTGAGTAAGTTTAATTCAGCTTAATCTAACTCGATTTTGGGCATTCTGATACAATACTTCACAAAGTGGGTACCTGTCATCCAACAAGTACAAAATTAACAATGCTTTTTTATTTTCAACCAATCATATAAAATAAATTTTCTAAATAAACATACCCACCTTACTCCAATTAGTGTCAATATGTATCCACGTGGCGTGTAAGATAATGAAAACACTACATGACAGTCTGACCTACTTTCCCCGAATAACCCCATCTATTTATAGATTCAGACAGAGCTAGCAACACTTTTTTTTCGCAAACTGTGGTGGGAAATCAAAGTATAAAGAGTACCCCGATTGACCATCTGTGTTCTTCAATCAAAATAAATATGGATTTTTTTTTATATTTACTGAAATGTGAATCTTTATGAATAATGATGAAAAAATATGTAAATCCATTATTTTTGTTAATTTACAACACATTTTTTTCATAAAATTTGTATAAAATTAATAAAGAATAATTCCATAATCTTAGTGTATTTTATTCATAACTCATTACGGTAAAAATAAAGATGGCTTGTGTATGAAATAAGTATAACAAAGATTTTTGCATAGATTGTTCAATTATGAATGCTTTAAATGGGTATGCTTGTCAACAATTTAAGGTTATGTTACTACTTCCTAGTACAGGGTACCTGTGGGGATCAAACCAGGGCTCCAAAGTTATAAGACCACCTACTTAGCCACTGAGCCATGCAGAAACCAATTTACTTATGTGAACTTGTCTGTTATGTTTTGCTATCCGGTTGTCTTTAGCAACAAAGGATTCCTAAATCTTGAAAAATTTCTCAAATTTGGAAAATATAAATGGTCTTTATTGAGAGCAACGTCAGTGGAAATTTATAAACAATGTATTGAATATCCGAAACTTGCAGATTATGGGGAAGAAAAAAGAAAAACTTGAAGACTAAGTAGAACCCTTTAACTTTCAAAAGAGCGAAAGCTGTTAATTATTTTTCTTTTTCCTATCCATAACTTTGTTTGAAGACCAGAACAAAGGTAATCTTAAAAATTTTGCATTGGTAAACACAAAGAGACATTATTTCAATCTTCACTTTACTGTAAGATTATACCACTCTGATAATTTAGAAATTGCTTAGAACAAACAATTTCTCTTTCTTACACAATGGTTGCTACACAATATCTCAAAATAAAGTATATATTTCATTCTTATAAGTGTTGCCATATTTTTGGTTGGTCACACAATTCAAAGTGGGATTATGTTTATTGAAAAACAACAACATCCTGATGGTTGAACTTCATCCCAATACTATAGCAGCGCATTATCAAAAGTGAGACTTGCTTCAGTCTTTCATTCATTATTTATTTCAAATGGTTTTACATCACATCAACATTTTTTTCAATTATATTGCAATGCCTGTCTCATTATGATGGAGAGAGATCCCAAACCTAACTACAGTCAAACTTGTGTTAAGAGGCCAGCCTATGGGACAGAGTAAATTGGCTGTTTAAGACAGGTTGGCTGTTTAACACAAATTGATTTACACTATAAACCTAACAATGGGACTTTCTGTAGTGGCTGTTTAAGGCAGGTTGGCTGCTTAAAAGGGTGGCTGCTTAACACAAGTTAGACTGTATCAATAAGGGTAGGACCATTAACATTCCATATCAAGGGTTCAATGCAAGACTATAGTTTTTTTTATTTTATATGGGTTTTACATCACATCAACATTATTTCAGTTATGTAGCTATGCCCGACTCTTAATGATGGAGGAAGACCCCATACTCAACTGCCCACAAGGGCTGGTCAAGGTGGGTAGAACCATCGGCATTCCGTATGTCAGTCGGAAGACTGCCTCTTATGAAAATCCATATCCCTCTCAGGATTTGAACCCACGCGGAGACCACTAGGCCACGGAGGCCCCCGCAAGACTATAGTAAGTGCTTTCATGATTGTGAAGAACTTACTACAGTCCTGCATTGAACCTTCTATATGTTAGTCGGGAGACTGCCTCTATTAACAATTCAAATGCAATCATTAGGATTTGGAGCCATGTAGAAAAAGGACAATGACCTAAAGGCCTCTTGTACCAAGGGTCCCGGGTCCGAATCCCCGTTAGGCGAGGGGAGAATTGCTGGGACTAACCCACAAACCAGCGCGCCTACTGGTGAAGTATCCAGGAAGCAATCATAGAGAATGAATTTAATAAGCTTTAATCTTCTGTAAGAATCGATGTAAAATAAATAAGTTTAACCTTAAAGGGAGATTGGAGTTCCTTGTGGATCCAAAGTATAGACATTTGGAGCAATAACCATGGTAATCATTGCAGCAAAAAGAAAATTATCCAATGATGAACAAAATCCCTTTTCAGAGCTTGTTTTGTTGTAACAGGGGGCTTATAAATGCACCTTCCAAATTGAAAACTTATCTTAAACCATGCAGTTTTCCAAAAATTTTTAAGTCACACCGGCTTTCTTCTTCCAAATTCAACAATTGCAGCGATAAAATCTTCCCAATATTAGCAGGCCTAGGTCTCTCCCCAATTCCATGAAGAAAAGTCTGTCTTTCTTTTTTATCACACTTTTGTCAAATGTCATCTTGTACAAAGGTTTTTCAAACTGCTTGAAATCATATTTTTGTGTATACAGAATTAAATACTGATTTCAAGTTCTGTACTACTAGGGCATGGAGGCCACTTCACCAGGGTACCGTTTTACTAAACAACTTACGGAAAATATTTGCGTAAGTCAAAACTAATAAACATTGATCGTATCTTCAATGAAAGGACAATATTGCAATGTGACACGTCATTGGAAGCGTCTCGGAGAGACGATTCCAATGATGTGTTACTTTGCAATATTGCTTTGCCAAATATTGAAATAAAAGGACTTGTTGTTTTAGACTTACGCAAATCTTAAGCGTAAACTGTTTAGTAAAACGGTACCCAGATAATGATAATCATTGGAAATGAGTAACACTCTCACTCCATTTATATAGAGAATAGATAGTTGGTGTTGTGAATCGGAAATGTTATCGGGCAAGGCGTAGGAATATCATCCGGTGAGCCGAAGGCGAAACGGATAATAATCCGGGGCCGAGCCCGATAAATTTTCCTATTCAAAGACACCAATCATCTATTCTATTTATCCTGTTACCTCCATGGATTATTATTAACAAACAAACTGAAAACAAAATACAAAATAAGAGAAACAAAAGACAGAAAACAAGTAGAGAATGATGCACACATGACGTCATATGCCATGACGCATATATGAAGTCATTATTTCGCACGTGAATGTGTGATATATGGTTAGTGCCGGATATCACAAATGTTATACGGCACCCTGTTATCGGTCCCTTCATTGCGCTGGTGACAGGATAAAATCATAATAGCTTCCACCTTCATCTCATCGCTTCTCTTGTCAGTAATGCAGACCAATACTACAACTAGTTGCAACTAGGTCTTTTTGTAAATGCAGTGTCTATTCTAGACTGCGCAATTGTGCGAATAGCGCTATTTTTCAAAGATCGCACATTTTTTCAATATGTATGCAAGAAAATCCCGCATCTGATATCCATAAACTTATAAACAAATTGATTGTTAAAATTTGCTCAGCTGTTAAAATGTGCTCAACATATTTGTGACAGAACGCCCAAAATGGGTTAAAAGGGTTAGTTTTCCGATACGGTTTAATAATATATAAGGAGCCAACATTTGATGGACTGTAACAAATAAATAAAAATATGAAAATTTCGTCTAAATTTAGCAAGGGAGGTAAATTTGGGAGAAAACACTTTGTGTACGTACTGCAGACGTCCTTGATCAAGTATGTCAAGGAAGCGGATAATGGACTTCTGTAAGAAACCTGAACCCTCAGTAAACATCTTTTGATACTGACATATGACTGTCATCAACTGTAAACTGAGTTTTGGGCATACACATAGACTAATACCACAAGGATTTGTAGTTAGGGTACTTTGGGGTGATGTGCTCAAAAATTTCTTTTAATAATTGCCCCCCTAATTCTAAAAAAAACCCCTTTATTTTCAAAGTGATGGGCAAATTTCCCCCCCTTCTTTTGGATTTCTAGAATAGACACTGTAAATGAAGTGACTTATAGGCCAAACATGGCTGGATGTTGTCCTACTAAAATACTATATATATGATCTATATATCAATGGGTTCAATGGAACACTATAGTAAGGGCTTCACAAACATTAAGCACTTATCATAGTAAATTGGCGGCTGGCCTTTGATCTAACCTGTTTGCTACGCTGAATATCTTTCCTCATCAAAATCAAGCAGAAATTTCAGGTTTTGAAAAGCAGACGACACATAAATCGGTTTTTAGAAAATTACCCAACATTCTAAGGGTTAAGATTTTGCTTTACTAAAGTCATAAGCTGCAAAGCATTATGGGACAGGAATTATTTGTCATAAGAAGTCTAGATACCTTTGGTGCTTTGCTTCCTTTCAGCTCACGGACCTTATTACCCTGGGCAGTTATCTTGTTATTCAAATCATCAACAGTTTTTTGGTTGCCTGCCTGGTTTGAGCTCTGAGCTGGGCCAGTAGACACATGGGAACCAGGCTTCCAGTCCTTGCCGGTGGCTGACTTGTAGTCCGCTTTCAGTAACAGGAGAGTCTTGACAGCTCCATCTATCTCCCCCTGAAAAATGAGACATAGTGTCAATTTGTGAATTTTGTTCCTTTCCTATCTGTATTGTTTATATGGTGTTAATGCCAGATCAACAATTTTTCAGTTATGTTTAAGCTTTCCTGGGTTTACTAGTAAAAGGCGGGCGCTCTGAAATGTCCGGTCAATGAAACATTAAGATACCTATGGGGCTTGAACCCAGGACCTCAGTTCTAAGACAGTCGTCTTTACCTTTGGGCCATGGAGAGCCCTGTTCTCAATTTATGAATTTTGAATCTTTTCTCTCTGTATTGTTCATATGGGTTCAATTTCTGATCAACAATTTTTCAGTTATATTCAAGCTTTGCTGGATTTACCAGTTTTATGCAAAAGCTCTGACATGTCTTGTCAATTTACTCCAATGAAACCATAGATATCGTTGAAGCTTGAACCCAGACCTCATAGTTCTAAGATCACAACCTTTACCGCTGGGCAATGCAGGTACGTTTAAGTTTTTCTTGATTTACCAGTATTTTGCCATGGACACACCCAAAAATCATGAGGTACCTATAGGGCTCGAACCTGGAATCCCCAACTTAAGAGACCACCACCTTAACCACTGGGCCAGACAGGACCATGTTCATTCTGTAACCCCTAGAATGCTGGGTAATTTTTCTAAAAACAAATTTTGGGGTCACCTGCTTTCCGAAACTGCTTAATCTGCTTAATTTTGATGAAGAAAGATACTCAGAGAAGCAAACAGGTAAGATCACAGGCCAGCGGCCAATTTACTTGGAGGCTGGCCTGGATCCAACCTGTTTGCATATGCATGCAGTCGGTTCCAGCACTACAAGGGTTAATTACTGAAGCAAAATACAATGTGTTTACCAGAAATCAAGGGGTAGTGGAATAAAATGTAGAGTATATCTTGTCACCAACTTCTCCAAGAGATTTAACATTGTACATAAAATAGTGTACAGATGCTAATTAAATTTATAATAAATAACTTACCTTATCAGCCTTTTTGGCTTTCAAATCTCGTACAAGGTTTCCTTGGTTTACAATTTTCTCATTCAGCACATCAGAGGGCGAGCCCCCAGCACCAGATTGAGGCTGATTTGGGGAGGGCGATGAGGCAACTTGTCCGGGTTTCCAATCTTTCCCAGTCGCAGATTTGAACTCAGCCTTCAGGGCAAGTAAACTCTTGACTGCAGCATCTATCTCAGCCTGGAATAACCAACATTGTCATATGATTGTCTATGTTTAAATCATTTTATAAAAAAAATGTTAATTTAAAGAATTGTCAACAACAGTTCATCAAAAAAAAAAAGTTTCAAATAGTATTATATTCTCTAAATGCTGAAAATTTTAACAAATGCACATTTTACAGAAATTCGGGTTATCTAAAGTTTGTTTACAAAAACATTAGTGATAAGAAATTTCTTCTAAGACCATCTTCAACCAAAGACATGTCATAAGTTTTGTGAAGTGCTCCAACTTGAATTAATTGGTTCTAAAAGAAGCCTTTATCAACATACCTTATCAGCCTTTTTGGCTTTCAAATCTCGCACCAAGTTCCCCTGGATTGTAATTTTCTCATTCAGCACATCTGAAGAGGAGCCCCCTGCCCCAGATTGAGGCTGACTTGGGGAGGGCGATGAGGCAACTTGTCCGGGTTTCCAATCTTTCCCAGTCGCAGATTTGAACTCGGCCTTCAGAGCTAGTAAACTCTTGACTGCAGCATCTATCTCAGCCTGGAATAAACAACCCTTTCATATAATCTTTTCCATCTTGAAATGTATTTTTTATGTTTGAATCAATTGAAGCATGTTTCTAAATGTTTGACAAAGTATAATAAATCAACATTGAATTTAGCAAAACTACAGAAAATGTTTGTCATAAAATCATTTCCCCTTACAGAAAGCTTGTCATAAATGCTCTTCTTAAAATTGATAAGTCCCTATTAAAAGCCTATGTTAAGTTCTCAAGCTTACCTTATCAGCCTTTTTGGCTTTCAGATCCCGCACCAAGTTCCCTTGGTTTGTAACTTTCTCATTCAGCACATCAGAGGAGTCCCCAGCACCAGATTGAGGCTGACTTGGGGTGGGCGATGAGGCAACTTGTCCGGGTTTCCAATCCTTCCCTGTCGCAGATTTGTACTCTGCCTTCAGAGCTAGTAGACTCTTGACTGCAGCATCTATCTCAGCCTGGAATAACCAACATTGTCATATGATTGTCTATGTTTAAATCATTTTATAAAAAAAAAAAGTCAAAGTCACTACATAGAGAAATGGCTCAAAAATGAAAACAGAAAGGTTCAGAATGCTGCATCTTGAGATATACAAATGAGGTAAACCTTAACACTTATAGTGCTGGAACCAACTTCATGCCTATGCAAACATGTTAGATCCAGGCAAGCCGCCTAGTGAATTGGCAGTTGGCCTATGATCTTACCCGTTTGCTACTCTCTGTATCTTTTCTCAACAAAATTAAGCTAATATTTAAGGTATTGGAAAGCAGATGACACAAAAATCTATCTTTAGAAATTACCCAGCATTCTACAGGTTGAGAAGTCAACCAGAATGTGTGAACATCATAGTTTTTATAACTTGTTGAAGCCATTCATCAGCTTCCATCTGATACATCAGCTTCCATCAGATACATTAACTATTATTGTTATACCATTTTGCATATTCATGACATCGAGTTTCGCACCTAGCATACTTCAACCATGCATTTCAAACATAATTTTTCTTTGTGCAAAATCAAAATCATGTATAAAATTGAACTCTAATCCGTCTTAACATCCATTCTGCTGATTCATAAATTCTATCTAAAGCAAATCCACTATAAAATGCTGCTTTAATACCTTATCTGCTTTTGCTGCTTTCAGATCTCTAACTTTGGTTCCCTGTTCAGTTATTTTAGCATTAAGCTGGGCCACATTAATGGAACCCAGCGCTGAGGGAGGGGCTTCAACCTGTGGGGATTTTTCAGCTTTCTTTCCCTTCTGACTTTGTGCCTTCTGTAAAAACAAATAAAACAGTGGGTGACAGTGGTACAGTTTGCAAAAGTGGTACAGAAGAAGAGCGCGCCAGCCTTTTGTACCGAGGGTCTCATGTTTGAATCCTCATTAAGTGAGGTAAGAAATTGCTAAGACTAACCCACAAATTGGTGCAAGTACTTGTGTAGTATCCAGGAATCAGTCATCATGAGTGACTTTGATAGGCTTAATCAAGCTTCCTTCAAAATCAATGTTTCCTTCACAATCTATGTAAAACAAATCAAACAAACAAACAGAACATTAACCAATTTCTCCAAATTGGAGTTTAAAACTGGTCCAAATTGAAAGGGACAAGGGATAGCAGGGAACAGAAACTTTGTGCAATTTTTGGGAGATCAAGTCTATTCATATCACAGTATTTCCCAAAGGTTAGGTGAGCAAGTAATTAAATAAGAGCTAAATCAATGAAATACATGCTGAACTTACTGAATTAATATCTTCTTCATACATAATGAGTACAGGGCATTGATAACCTGTGAAATTTTGTCTTTTGTTTTTAAGTCGATGCACTTTATACGAGACCAAATACCTTAAGTCTCCATTACTCTCCAAGAAATGGACATAGGCCTGTAGCTGAGACTTAAAATGGATTAGATCATTTACATGGTTGAAGTGTAAACTTTAAACAGGGTTTCAGATTTGTGGCCATAGCTTACCATTGAGTCACAGGTTAAAAATACGGTGCACTGCTTTCTATAGTATTGGGCCCTCCAATGTTTTTTTTTAATAAGAAAATCACTTTTTCTTATAATAGAGGCCCATAAAAGGCACCTTCCCGATTGGAAATTTATTTAAGATTAGGCAGTTTCCCAAAAATTCACATCAGCTTTTTGGTTTCCCAATTCTGCAATTTCAATGATACAATTTCCAAAAACCAACAGGCCTAGGCCTCTACCCAATTTAAGTAAGAAAAGGCCCTGCATTTTTAATTCAAACATTTCAGGAGACAACCCACCATTTTATGCATTATAAGCCAATTTTGCCTTACTTTTCTAAAAAATATCTAAGGCTCTGCCTTTAATCACTAGCTCTAACTCCCTTACCTCTTTGGCACTGGGTTCATCCTTATGCTTGGAGCCTGAGGTTGGCATTTCTTTGGTATGGCCATCAGGTACACCAATCAGAACGCAGGGACTCTCTTTACCTGTGTGACGACTGAAAGAAAAACAGAAATGGTACCTTTAACAGGAATTGACCATTGAACAAAACCCGCCATTTGTTCAGCACCTGACAGGAAAATTTGTAAAGCACTCAGAACCCCTGACTTGCTACCAACTCTGATATTAAGACATTTTTTGCATACAATCTCATGATTCATATTACGATGATCCAATGTTATTGTTAGTAAGGGTCTTCATCTCTGTTTGTATTACAATGCACATAATCCACAGAGGAACATTCAAAGCCTTACTACTCATAGAAGGTCTGAAAGCCAAGAACAATCCACAACTGTATAATCAACTGTGAGACAACCTTTCATGAAAATCCCAATAGACCACTACCTTGATTTGAACCCATGCAGTGGTGATTTCAAAAGCTGTTTTTTAACCACTGAGCCACAGATTAACTGTTAATTGAACACGTATTGAATGAGGAGTTTCACCCACCTGATAGGCTCATAAGGCTGATCACAGATGAAGAATCCTCTCCTCTGCAACTGGATTATCTCCCCTTTCTTCAAAGTAGCCAAGTAGGGGTCACCTAACATCACATACTCTTTCTGCAATGAAACAAAAATTCCACAAGGTTATCAGTGTTCTCAATAAGAGCACGCCACAGGCCAAATGACCGCTTCAAACTATGTTTTGGCCGGTTCAAACTTGGGGGTATGTTGAGAACCCACCAGACCCCAACCCCTCCAAGTTGCCAGTTGAAATTTTGTTTTGGCCTGTTCAACCAATTCTTATTGGAAACATTGAAAAAAAAAAGAAATAACAAGGTAATTATCTCCCAGTTCTTTAATGCAGAAAAGTAGGGGTCCCCTTACATCACATACTCTTTTTGAAATAAAACAGAAATTCAACAAGGTAATTATCTCCTCTTTCTTTAATGTGGCAAGGTAGGGAACTCCTTCATACTAAATCAGGGATCAGGAAATCTCCAAATCTCAATCATTCCAGGACACTGTCTTCCTAACCCATCTCCCCAAAAACCTACAAGAGCGTAATTTTCTTGATCCATGCTCAAACCCTCAATCCATGAATATAACCACTGGGCATGTAGGACCAAAAATCTAATGAATAACCACCAGAAATGTATTTATACTCAGTGTTTTTTTTTATGAAATATTTAGCGTTATTAGGCCCAATTCCCACATCTCTAGAGCATATTTTTTTCACCAAGATATTTGAAAAAAATTCCCTCTCCAGAGTGTTTTTCAATTTGAATTGAGAAATGTTGAACTTTAAACAAGAACATAACATGTTGATGAAAAAAAAAAGAGTTGGCCTAATGTTTTTCTCTCTATGTATGGTGAATTATGGTGTTAAAACTTGATTTTGTACTGTTAATTGCTAAGCATCAAATTCCCCCCCCCCCCTTTATGCACAAATTCCCCCACCCCCCTCATAGGACCAGACCCCCTTCCCCCAAAACTGAAAAAAGAATTCCACTGAATACGAAATCATGAATATCTACCTTGGAGTCCCTGTTAACATAGTCCTTGAAGTCTTCCTCTTTTCCTAGGATTGCCTTGGAAATGATGTGATCATAGCTAATACACACAGTGGGTGTAAACTTGGCCTGACTTGTCTCTGCTAACCATGTTATCTTCTGGGTCTTTTTGTAATCCTGGAAATGGGAAATAACCACACTTAACCCATTACCGAACAATATCAACATTTGACCGGTTTGTTGCAGACGACTCTGGAAAACATTGTGAGAAAAGGAGAATATTTTCCCACAATATTTTCTGCCCAATCGGATTGTTTTTCAATTTCATCACATTTGGATATGTCGTGTCGTACTTCACAACAGTGTAACTGTTATGACACACACTGAAGAATAGTCATTGAAAGCAAAATTAGTTATTCTTAATATTTCAAAGTGTGAATACAGTGAATTAATATGTAATTTAATCCAAAAGGGTGACATGGCTGTTGAGATTTACCTCATATGAACTAAACTTAGATAAATTGAGGCTTCCTGAACTTATCATGCTTTCAATAGCTACTTTTTGTTTGTACATCAAACAACAATACCATATTGTATCGATGAAATCTTATTTTGACTTTGAAATGTTCTCTTCTGTGAACAAGCACCTTTAATCCTTTTGCCGCCATATCAATAGCAAAAAGTTCATCTCAGCGCCGAATATATTTGGCGCTTATTAGGAAATAGTAGTATGTACAATGAAAACTTTAAAATGTTGTTTTATTTTGTTCTAGATAAAAAGAAAACTTTTTTCAGCAGCTGGGTTGACTGCCATAGGTGACTTATCAAATATTGTGGTATACTACCTTCAGCAATTATACTCCCATATGTCGAAAAAAGTCAACTATGGCGTTCAGCCAAGCTGTCGAAAAAAAATCGACTACAGAGGTAAAATTTGATAACTAAAACTATATCTTATTTCCCATTTAATATAACTTGTGTTACTGGGTTACTCTCTTGTTTCAAAACATGTATGCAAAATATACGTTATGAGCCTGTGGCCGAAATTATTGAAATAAACATTTGCTTTTGTACACTAACAACAAAAGTGGTGCTGTTGAGGCTCAAACCCAGAACCAGGGTCACAAGTCAACTACAGTAACCACTGAACCATGCAAAGCCCTTTGAATATTGGTTAATTGTGATTAACCCTTAAAATGCAGCGTAATTTTCTAAAAATATATTTTTGTGTCTGCTGCTTTCAAAAACCTTAAATGTCTGCTTAATTTTGATGAGGAAAGATACCAATAGTAGCAAATAGGTTAGATCACAGGCTAGCCACCAATTTACTTGGTGGCTGGCCTGGATCCAACCTGTTTGCATAAGCATGAACTAAATTCCTGCACTATAAGATTTTATATCATTCATTCACTGTGGAAATCAAGTAAATTTCATCAAAAATATGATAAAAAGAAACAACTCACTGTGTTTTCCAGGTTCAGATCAGCATCAATTGATGTTATCTTTCCATTTGACCTGAAAGTAATAAAAGGTCAGTTATCCCTATAAACAATGTTAAGTTTTAAGATGAGAATATACGATAATACAAAATAGAGGGAATATTTGGTCAAACAGAAAATATTATGGGACATATGATATTAAAAAGTTGGAATCGAGAGAAAAAAAAACATGAATAAGTAGAAAAAAAATATTACAGCTGTTGTGCAGATTTAAAAGAAACTTATTTTTAACTTCCAAATTTCCATGCATCTTTAACAAGAACCTTTAACACAAACATGATGATAATTTTCGCAAGACACAAATTAAACAATCTTTTGGTAATCTTTAACATAGACTTGGACATGAAGTTTCATGTAGCATTGAACTTACTTGTTTATCTTGGATATTTTCAGATTGCCCCAATTGATAAAGGTAACGATCTCGCCTTCTTTAATCACCTCAGCATCAGCGCCATCTATGTACAGTTTGGACGAGTAGTGGATTGTCTTCATACCAACAGCCTCATTCTGAGAGAAAAATGAAATAATCTCCAGGGTAGCTTTTTACTTAACATTGTATGCTAAAAATTTGCCCAAATTCATACCAACATTCTGTCTGATTTCAATATTCAATATTGAGGTAAGCAATATTGCAAAGTATCACATCATTGAAACCATATCTGTTTGTGATGCTTCAAATTGAGTGTCACAGGGCAATAGTGTTCTCTTATTGAGATACAATCCATGTATATCAGTTTTGACTTTCACAAATACTTTCCTCAAGTCCTTTTAAAAGTAAAACACTACCAAGCTTCTTTACAAAAAAACCCCAAACAATTCTTATTGTGTCAAATAAAGCATTTGAATTGGTTGTTTCATTGGGTCAACATTTTTCTGTTAGATTGTAATGCCAGATGAAGGAAGATCCTTAACTTAACTTAGTGTATGGGGTGTACAAGATGGGTAGATCCATCCACTTTCAGATTTTTCAGTTTTAAGAGACTATCCGCCATCTTCACCACTGGACTACGCAGAGCCTGAAGCCTATGTTTGTACCAAATTTCCCATCACATTTACACTGTCTTTGTATAAACAACATTAAAAAAATCAGATATTGGCCCATTAAAGGTGCTTATTCACAGATGAAAAAATAGGATAAATAAAAGTGTTTTCAAACATCAGGATCGGCATAATCTAGGAAATGAAAAATTGCTATTGAAAGATAATTTTGTTCAAAGTGAGCCATTATTTTTTTAAAATAATTGCAGTTTAAATGATGTCAATTTCAAAAATGATGCATCGCTTTTGAAAATAAATTTATCTAATAATAGAGATCCATTTCATTTTCAGATCGAGCAATCAATAAAAACTGAGTGCGATTTCAGGGAGATCAAGATTGTTTATATCACATTATTTCCTATGTACTGACTGCATCAGAAATGAATTAAGAGCTAAATTGATTGTAAACACACTGAACTGACTGAAGCAACAGTCTTAACGCATTAAGAAAAGAGGTCACTGATGTCCTGTTAAGTTTTGATTTTTATTGTGTGTATGACCAAAATCTTCGAACAAACACCTTTTAATTCAGATAAAGATAAACTAGGGATGGGAACGAATAGTGAAATCACTATTCGAATATTCGACTAGAACTATTCGAATATATTCGAATATTCGATTTTAGAATTCGTTTTGATGTCCGAATGTCTGCATGTCCGAATACTAGTACACTAGTCCTCTGTTCAAACCTTTTGTGTATAGCCGATATATGTATACATATACGTGCATGCAATATCAAAGCAGTAATAACCATTGTTTCGGATGGATGCTTGCCATTCAAGTGATTCAGTAGGTTGGATGTTGTATTCTTGATACAAAGTCCTGGTTACACAGGTTACAGGTCGCCTTCGACTTGTCGGCAGAACAAGTAAAGTAATTCCAGACACGTGATGGAGACATTGTGATGTTTATCGAATAGATGTAGAAATTAGAATGAAGATAAGTTTGACAAATTATTCTGAAGAAAAATATACTTTCTAACACATTATTTGATTGGTCTTCGTGCATATGCAATCATGATTACGATTGGTTATTGAAAGAGTAATTGTTTAATTTCACGACAAACAAGTTACGTGATTGGTTGACACTGACAATTGTCAATTAGCGTGATTGACTTGTTTTGGATAATAAGGAGCAAGTGCAGATCATTAAGGTGTTAGATTTAGCGGCTTAAAATCGACTATTTTCACACTTAGGAATTAATCGTTTTGCAAACTGTCAAAAGATTTGTGGTAATTTGTCACAGGTGTTTTACTGTGTGACATACGTTGTAAAAACATCGTAACTGCACCTGGGAGCTAGGCACGTTCTTCGATATTTGGGATCGGTTTAGAGGAAGGAAATGAAAATAAAACAACATTATTTTTGAATAAAACTAATGGTAAACATACAGTAATATGGGTTCATTAAAATCGAATATTCGAATACTATTTTGCTATTCGAATATTCGACCCGCTATTCGAATATTCGTTCCCATCCCTAAGATAAACCATACCTTCGGGTGTTTGGGGGCCTGCTTTGAGCCCTCCTTTGCCTCTTTCACATTGACAACAACCACCAGGTCCTTTTCCAAGGCTGTATATCTGGGCACCACAGGGTCTATCACCTTCTTGTTCACCGACCAGATCTTATCCCACTCCATCATGTTCACGGAGCGCGAAGAACCCTGCACAAGAATACAAAGGTCAGGTTAGATCTCAATAATGAAACAAAGAAGTCTAGACAGGAAGCATATTCCCCTTGCTTATTTCTTGTTTAACCCTGAAGTAGACGATTCTAATGAGTACCCACAAAACAGGGTTTGTTACAATAATGTGTGAAAAAGACCTCTATATGACTTCTTTATCTCGCTATCTGGTGCAAACTATCAAAATCCTTGTTAGAAATGCATTTGTTTATCATTTTAAATTCCGTTTAACACAATATCAACAGTGTATCAGTTATTATCATGGCTTTTCAGGGATTTCATCAGCACTAGCCAGGGTTCTTCAGTGTCTTGCCCAAGGATGCTCCTACAAATAATCCCAGTGATGCTGGTAAGGATTGAACCCATGACTCCTGTGTCAAAAGTCCTTCACCACTAGTAACATAAGACCCCATTAGTTTGTCATAATGAATTCTACCAGGTGTCATAGACAACCTGTATTTATTGCCATGCCCTTAACCCCCTTAACCCATATTATCCAACTTTGCTGCATCTGCTACAGATGACTTAAGAAACCAATGTAGCTAAAGATTAGATCGTCTTGTGGGCAATTTTTCAATTTTAAAACAACATATACTAACAAATATCAATGAGAAAATGCATTCATATTTCCATCATCAGTTCCTCAAAACAAGACGAGTGTTACTAGTCATATGGCTTTTTCCTCATCTACATCAAAGGTTGACATACCTGTGCAACTATGAACTGCTTCAGTCCCTCAACAGTCATTCCTCGTCTTAAAACACCCCTCACAGTTGGGAAACGTGGATCATCCCTGAAAAATACAGGTGAGTTTGAGTAAAATACCTTGAGAGTTCTTCTTTTTAAATGTTTTTTTGTTTATAAGGGATTAAATGCCTTGTTAACAATTTTTCAGTTATATTAGGGCTTTCAAGGATTCACCAGTACTAGGCTAAGGCTCTGAAGTTTCTTGCTGAAATACACTCCCACAAAACTGGAGGTACCAGTTAGTCTAGAACCTGGGGCCTTTACCTTAACCAGTGGTCCAGACTGGACCCTCTTTTTGAATGTGTACAGCGGGAAAATGAAGGAAATCTAGTTCAATTGTTTGCACTTGCTTGAGATTTTACATCATTGTTTTTCAAGTTTTTGGTTTTATTGATAAAACTTTTTCACAAGCATGTTTAACAAAAGATGTATAAAGCAAGGGGTTAACACATAATGAACTATAGTTACCATCCATCAACAATGCCCTCGTTAGCAAACCAAGTCAGTCTTCTCTTGGACAAGACAGTGTTTTGTAGGTTTAATCTACTGTATGAATAGATGTGGGGCTTCCTCAAACCTACAAGGAACAAATTTACAGGAATATTATTTACAGTTCAGTCCATTGTCGAAAAACCTGTTGAATTCACTTTACTTTCACCCATATATTGCAGAAGTCATCATAAATCAGTGGGAAGAAAAGAAATTACTCATAATGAGCAATTCATTCCTTTTTCTGAAACATTTCGACCGAAAATAACAAAGAAACTATATTAATTCATTGCTTTACTGCGGTCTTGTATCGCTTTTAAATTAGATAATTCACAATTTCCCTTGGCTAATATTTCATAAATAGAGATTTAACATGGCATTAATAGCTTTTTAGTTGGCTCGTAAACGATGGAGGTCTACCCTTAGATTAACTGCCCACTAGGGCTGGTCATGATGGAAACAACTATAAGCAACATGTAAATCAGCCAGGACGAAAAAAGACTAGCAATGCCATGATTCGAACCCACACAAGAGGCAATATTTTATCAAGTTTGGTGCTCCAACTACAATGCTGCCAAACAATGACTCCATCCTATAACAAGCCTAGCCTGTGACTTTAAACATACCTAGTGCATCCAGAAACCAGTAGTACTGCTGATCCCTGTCGTGGTATTCTGTGGTTCTCAGAGCATGGGTCACACCCTCTATACTGTCCACAATCGGACACGCAAAGTCATATGTCGGGTACGCCCTGGAATTAAACACAAACAATGTACTGAAGTGACAAGTGCAAGAGCTGATTTTGTTTACTTTGTAGATAATAAAATACATTATATAAAGAAACTTAATCATTGTTATACTTATCCCAAGTTCGGGCATAGGTCTCTGGTTAAAATTTCTACATGGCAGTATCCTTCATACACCCATATTTTTTCCTCATGTCAATGAAAGCTCCTTCACGACTCATTCTAAACCTGCCATACAGCTAGATTACTTACTTATACTTATCACCAGTTGTACATGGGGATAAGGTTTACATCTGTACATGGTGGTATCCCTCATACATCCATTGCCTTTACAAGCAATTTAATTTAATGGGTACGACTCTTACACACTACACATACTTGCTGCCATACAATAAATTTACTGGGTACCATTCTTACACAGCACATCTTATAGCTGTCATTCAACAAATTTACCTACTTATGCTTATCGACAGTTTGAATGTGGGTTTCTGGTTTACATTTGCACATTGTGATGTCCTTCATGCATGCGTATTCTGACTCTTATAGCTGTCATACATCAAGTTAACATACTTATATTTATCTACTTACTTATACTTATCACCAGTTTGTACATGGGTCTCTGGTTTACATCTGTACATGGTGGGATCCCTCATACATCCATTATCGGACTTCATGTCAACCTTGGCCCTTACACAGCAGGTCTGACCAAACGTCGTGCCCTTCTTCATCTCCTCCCACATGGATAGATTCTTCTCAATACCTGAAATACAACATAGCTATCATACCATATCATATCTCATTTCCTTTTTCTTATTTGGGGTTTAATGTCAGGTCAACTGTATTTGAGTTATTTTACAGCTTTCCAAGATATAGTACCAGTTCTAGGCAGGGCTCTAGAGTGTCTTGCCCAAGGACACTCTCGTTAAAAATCCTATTGCTGCTGGTTAGAATTGAACCTGGGACCCCAGTGTAATAAGTCCTACACCTACACTATTTGGCCACACATTACTATCCTTTTTGATAAAGAACAAAAAAGTCAAGAAAGTGTCATTACTATTAATCATACCTGTTATCATTTTAAAGTATCATTTGGATGACAAAGAATTCACGAGGTCTTTACCCTACTCTGTCTGAAGGAAGATTCAATTCTTAAAACAATAATAATAACCGGAGGCATCAGTGGGGCTCAATTCCAGAAACAAACATTAACCCTAGGCCATGCAGGACCCCTATTGATACATACTATTGTCCCTATTCTTTGAGTCTTTCCTTTCCTCTCTTTCCTTCTTCATCAACTCTGGCTCAGTGTCGTCACAGTAGGCCTTCTTCATGCGGATCATTTTCTCACAGAGGTCCATGATCTTATCAAAATGGTCAGATGTACGGGTGAACAGGTCATACTTTATGCCCAACATGGCTACATCGTCCAGAATAACCTGAAATTATACGAAATTATTTACCGAGGAATTCTAACATTTAAGGTGTTGAGGGGTAGGGAAGGATAGCATTTCGAAAAGTCTAGTTTGTCTTTGATAAGTTTGTAGGTCAATTTTTAAAGCTGTATACAGTGAATGGATATTTTTTTGAATGAACGCGTGCTACATTGGTTTTGAAATCTACCTCATAAAGACTGTACACTCTAGGATATATTGACGCTTCCTGAATATTGCTTTCAATAGCTACTTTTAATCATTTATCATACAATAACACAAATTGAGGGTTCAACACAAGACAATAGCAAGTACTTCCCAAACGTGAAGAACTTACAATAGTATTGCACTGAACCATCGAAATATTCTATTATCTCTATGACATTTAACAATGTCTTAATATGTGACCACGCACCTGTAAAAGACATGCATTTGGATTGGACATACCTTCTCAAATTCATGGTTTTCCTTGGCAGGGTTGGTGTCGTCAAATCGCATGATGAGTTTACCCTTAAAGGCCTCCTGGTAGTACTGATTCAACAGAGCTGCTTTCGCATGGCCGATATGGAGGTATCTGGCAAATAAATAAACCATACAATAGCTTGTCATGTCTTGCTTTTATTGGTATGCAGGGGGGCAAAATCAATTGTCTGTATAGCCCAGCTTGTGCAAAAGCACTAACCCATTACCAATCAATAACGAAATTTGACCAGTTTGTTGCAGATGACTCCGGAAAAAATTGTGGGGAAAGGAGAAATTGCTCATAACGAGCAATTTCTCCTTTCCCACAATGTTTTCTGCCATATCAGAAGATTTATCAATTTCATCCCTTTTTGAAATGTTGTCTGCAAACTCTTTTAGTTTTGGACAGTCGAAGAATTGACGTTTGGTAAAGGGTTAATGAACAGGTAAATTTTTGGAATGCCATGTTGACCCTTTTTCAGTCATACTTTGGCTTTCCTGGGATTCAACAGTACTAGACTAGGGCTCTAAGCTGTCTTGCCAAAGGATATACCAAAGAAACCACCACTGCCAGTGGGGCTCAATCTCAGAACTTCAGGGTAACAAGTTCACAAGCATAACCGGTTTGCCTTGCAGAATCCCATTTACCTTCTCAAACACTGTAACTGGGAAGATTAGATTCATAAGGAATGCATCTGAAATCTTATTAAGTCTAATAATTTCCAAAAGAAGTACATATCATTTTTTTTCAAATTATCAAGCCCATACTAAAAAAAAAAAGTTTATATGCTAATGAACGAGTGAATCTTTCAATAGCAAGCATGGAAACCACTGCATAAAAATGAAAATTTGCTAATCATAAGCATAGTTTTTTTGTAAGGTGTTTAAAACCATATCAACAATTTTTCAGTGATGTAATAGCTTTTCTTGATCCCCCATTTCTAGGCTAGGGCTCTGAAGTGACACTTGCAAAAGGCCTCTCCCATGGGGCTAGAACCTGGGATCCACCAGTATGACGTCCGTCACCTTAACCACTGGGCCACACAGTTTTTGTTTGTTTATTTTTTTTAAATCAGAACTTTATCCAATACCATCTTCTACAAAGAGCTCTTAGCTTGTAATTTATCACACATCTTCACTCACCCACTAGCCTCTGGGGGAAATCTGACCACAACTTTTCCCATCTCAGCTCCTGGCAGATCAACAAACTTTCCTTCATCTTTCTTGATCTATAAAATAGGATAAGACTGTTTGGTCCAAGTGCATTTTAAATCTTGTCAACATTATTTCAGTTGTGTTGCCATGCCACACTCATTTAGGTATAAGGAATAACTAAACATACTCTAGTGCAAAGTGAAAGTCTCTAAAGGTGATCATGGTATTTCCCAAACGAAGAGTGTGTCAGGAATAAATTATGAGCTTGATTGATTGTTTAAAAACACTGAAAAATGACTGAATGAACAATATATTTATGCATAAAGAGCAAAAAAATTGAGGTCATGTTAAATTTTGATTTTATTGCATGTATGGTCTAAATCTGGAAACAAGCATCTTTAAAGAACCACAATTGACTGCCTTTTTTATGCATACAATATCTAAAGAACATTGTAAAAAAAGGAATATATAAATGCACTTGAACCATATGCAGAAGTGAAAGTTTCAATATTGATAAGTGAACCTAGAATTGAACATGTTAGATGAAGGAAATCTTTAAAGAAAAGATAAACAACAAGTTAAACTACCCAGAGAATAATTTCTAAATCAGGAGACAACAAGAAAATGTGTCCTTTGATAAGAATTCAAAAATAGTGAGTGTGCCATTAATTGATGGAGTTTAACACTGTGTAAACAGTTTTTAAGTTATAATACAGTTTTCCTAATTTTCACCAGTACTAGGCAAGGGCTCTGAATTGATACTTCTCTCTGACCAGCAGCCAATTGGAGCTCTACTCTGGACCCTGTGGGTTACAAATCCACCATCTTTACCCTTAGAATGCTGGGTAACTTTCTAAAAATAGATTTCATTTTGTCTGCTTTCCAAAACCTTAAATATCTGCTTAGTTTTTTTGAGGAAAGAAACTCAGAGTAGCAAACAGGTTAGATTACAGGCCAGCCATCAATTTACTTGGTGGCTGGCCTGGATCTAACCTATTTGCACTAGCATGAAGTCAGTTCCAGCACTATAAGGGTTAAAAACTGGCCTGTTCAGTATCCAATGCACTCGTCAAACTAATCCACCAAAATCTAATTGATAATTACCGAGGTCTCATTTCCCTTCCTGTCCGCAGACGCCTTGGCTTTTGGTATGGGATCCTGTACCCTCTTGAATACTTTCTGGGCACACAGGAAGTTGTAGTATCTCTCCACATTCACAGGGGCCTTCTCCTTTACCAACAGTGTCTGCCAGGCTGAACTTACTGAAAATATACACAGAGTCTAGTGGTTATCATTTACGGTGAATTTCACACCAGCCACATCTTATGGCAAGCAAGGTTTTTATTACCAAATGGAACTATGCGTTGTCCAGGAAATAAAGAGAAATCAAAGATAGGTCAAGATAGCTGATTAGACTGCTCTGTTCTATATTCCAATGAAAACAATCCTTTTACTCAACACTTCAACAAATAATTTGAAAAGACAGTTGGTTACTATTAACTCAATAGTTTGTGAAGGACTTGCCATAGTATTGCATTGAGCTTTCAAATTGTTGTCATAGAAATCTCATGATGGAGATTGAGAATCTTCTTTGACACTAGTTATATTAACTTCTATGATCTACTTAATATACATGTAGTCTCAAAGAAGATTCTCAATCTCCATTACAAGATTTCTATGACAACAATTTGAAAGCCAAATGCAATACTATGGCAAGTCCTTCACCAATGTGAAGCACTTACTAAAGTCTTCCACAAAATCTATTTACATTTGGGCCTTTGCAAATAAGTTCAGCAATTGTCCAATGTGAAACTACTGCCTACCATGCAGCTGAAATGTTACTTACGGTACAGGTTTTCCCAGACAGCAAAGTCAGCCACTGTCAAACTGCCACCCACCAGGTAGGTCACGGGTCCGAGCACATTGTCCAGGTACTGGATCGCGGCATTGAAGCTGGAACTACAGGCTAGCTGACCCCACGAGAAGTTCAACCAATGGTCAACCTAAGTATTAATATGATATATGAATGTCAAATGGAATGGTAAACCTAATGAAGTATTCACACAATTTAGGAACATCAAATGGGGAAGCAACTCAGTTATTTTATCTTTGTCACTCTGAACACTTTCTCCAAACTGGCTTTTTGTGACAGCTTGAAATTAATACTACATAGAGGAAAGAAAATAATGTAAACTTCCTAAAAAAAAAGGACAGTGGTGGCAAAATTAATAGTCCATATTGCTCGGCTAAAGCCTTTACAGACAAGAGAATTTTTATTATTACATGTATAAGGATATGAACAAGTGCAGTAACAGATATATGGCATCTACTGGCAAGTAAATAAAAATCAGATTTTGCCACCCCTGAAGTGTTTTAACAGTTGCAACAAGAGAAGAAGTTGCATTTCTTTCTAGTCACACTGACACTTGGTTGTTTTTTTTGGTCTTTTTTTCTTATTTTTTTGGTATAGCTAAATATATGAGGAAATGAATTCAGTTATAAAGAGCAAAAGGGATTTTTTCATGTCTTTGTAAAACATCAATTTTATAAACCATGAATTATTTCTTAAAGATCATTAAGGACACTACCAAAGAGATCCTTGGTCCTTCACAATCAAAGCTTCTGTTTACCTATTCATAACAAGGAATGCACTTATAGAACTTATCGGAAAGTGCAATTCATCTAATTAGGTCAGCAGCCTTCCATTGTATAAATTCATATAAAATTGATGACTTCCTTATTAACCTAGTTTTTTTTTGCAAAACCCATATAAAACCATTAAATATTAACCATCAACCTCATTGTACTCAATTTTGACATACACTGCAGCTCCTTTATCATGTTATCTGTTATATCGCGATATTCATTATAATGCGGGTCTCCTGTTGCTCCCAATATTTCAAACACATTAGGCTTAAAAAATAGCCTAAACCTCCCCTTTCTGCAAGCATTCGGCTTTGATGACGCGGTCGGCATCCCAAATAGAAAGTCTACCTACAATTGCACTCTGAAGGCGTGAAAATCAATAACTCCCTGGGTAATCCCCATTGTTTGTCACGGTCTTTTAAACAAAGCGCGTGGCCTTATACGTACACAAACCGTGACCCGAGGGAAGATTTAAATCTATGTGTACATAGTGTCGATAAATTACATAATATGCATTAGTTTGTACACGCTTTTTTTCCTGCAGCAGAAGACTTAAAACAGAAACCATCATGACAAATGGGTTACGCCCTTTCTTGTTGTCACTCATATTCATGAGATGATTTAAATGAAAACTCACAAAAGAGCCTTTATGTAATAACTTTTGAAACATTGGATGTAAAAGACCCTAGAATATGCCCCCTTTTTAAAGCTGATTGTTCACATATCAGTCATTTTTTTCTAAATTAAATCAATGGTTTTTTTTTTACCAAGTTAAAAATCAATGGGGTTTTCTAAAGAAAAACGATTAAAATGAGTGAAAGTAATGAGTTTTTGGGAAATTTTATGAGATTTTTCGGGCCAAAATTTATCACTGCATATGTCAAAACAACAATTAATTTCTTTCAAACTGTACAACAGCTTGAGTGTAATTTACAATAATACACACTGGAAACAAAAAAGTTAAGTGTTCAAGTATTAGAGCCTGTATACAATGATGTAGTATGTATCTAAAATCCAAAAGCATTGCAGTGGCTTTGAAATTTACAACAAATAGACTATAAAAACTTAGATATATTGACAGCTTCTGATTGAATTTTGCTTTTAAAAGCTATATTGAATTGTATATCATAAAACGACACAAAAATTGTACTTCTTCAACAGCAATTTATTTCCATTTTCAATTTTCTCATATTTGAACATTCACCTTTCAGACCATTTGTTGTAGTAAAATTCAAATGATTAACCATACCTCTGTTCTCTCCAGTACTGTCCTCCCAAGCAATCCTGCATTAGGATAGAGTCTGCCCAAATACCGGCAAATTGAGGCTGTACTACTGAACAGGGGTGCACTGAAACCACAGAAAATGTCACATTATGTGTATTTACTATTGCTTTTCTACATCTCATCAACATATAAGATCAGGGTCAAAGACCCTTTCCATAACCGGGTGTTTTTTCCTTGAATTGGGAAGAGGCCCAGGCCTGTTAACTTTGGAGAATTGTGTCGACAAAATTGCTGAATTGGGGAACCTATAAGCTTGCGCGACTTTGAATTTTTGGGAAAACTGCATGATTACAAAGAAATTTTCAATTGGGAAAGTGCCTTTTATCGACCCCTGTTATAAAGTGCCAAAAAAAGCCCTGCATAATGGCCCTGAAGGGCTAATTAAGAGGAGGTGAATAATTGGCAGTCTGTTAGTCGAACAGGAGACACCCATCATGAAAATTGTAAATACATTGCTTCCATAATTTGAGTTTATACTAAGGGAGGCTTTGTGATTATCACCTTCAGTACTCTAACCACTAAAACTACAGAGGCCCCCCAAAATAGAAAGATATTTTTCATTCATCTATATTGGCTAGAAGTTATGTTGACAATTTACCAAGTTTCACATCATCGGTTCACTGATTTATGCTTCCCTGTTTACCAGCTACTACAAAGGCTCTGGGGCCCGTTTTACTAAACAACTTACAGAAAATGTTTGCGTAAGTCATAATTGATTAACATGGATAATATCTTCAATGAAAGTACAATATTGCAATGTGACACGTCATTGGAAGCGTCTCGGAGAGACAATTCCAATGATGTGTTACTTTGCAATATTGCTTTGCCAAATATTGAAATAAAAGGACTTGTTGTTTTAGACTTACGCAAATCTTAAGCGTAAACTGTTTCGTAAAACGGGCCCCTGAGGAGTAAGTTGCCTGAGAATATTCCAAATAGCTCAGGGCTATTACTTAAAATTGAAAAATTGACAAAAACATGTCCCAAATATTTGTCAGAGGTTATATCACACACTTAACACATTAAAAGCAATGTCTATATGAGTTGTTTTGTAGAAATTTGTACACAACCTCATGTGTTAAACTGTTATGAATTTACGTACTGCTTAATTAACCTTTGATCATTCATGTAATTTTTATAATACAATTCATTGAAATCAACTGATCGATAATCCAAAATTCAAGACCTTCAACAAACTCCGTATGGAGCAATTTCATCTTAAATCACAATTTTTTTCAAGCCAATACCAAAACTAAAATATTTCATTATAATTGTTGTCTGCAGTTCCATTGAAGTAGAATTACGAGGCTTTTTTTTGTATTACATAAGAGAGACCTGTAATAGCCCACCTTCCTAATTGGAAAATTCATAAATATATTTAAATTCATGCATTTTTCCAAAAAATTCTGAGATGCACCAGCTTTTTTGTTTCCCAATTCAGCAGTAAAGTTTCACAAAATGATTAGGCCTAGGCCTCTTCCCAATTCAAGGAAAAAATCCCAGGACTGAAGAACCTGTCAAAAGACTTCACTAAAGTATTATAAACTTACATGTCAATACTAACTTCATTTGTGTTGCCGAACTCACATCCATTATACAAGACCTTTTGCATACCCAACATTGAGCAATTTCTCTTATTGTCACAAAGATCACAGAGATTACTATTTATTTATATCATTCATATGCGTTTTACATCACATCAACATTATTTCAGCTATGTTCCGATGCTCAACTCTTAGTGATGGAGGAAGAGTCGATAAGGGCTGGTCAAAACGGGTAGAACCATCGGTATTCCAGTAGACTACCTCTCATGAACACACATACCCTTCACGGGAAAGTGAACCCACGCCATGAACCTACACCCATTGGGGCGGCGCCATATGATTTCAAGTTCTGCACTCTTCACCACAAAGGCCCCTTACAAAGATTTCTAGCCAATATTGAAAAGGAAATATTTCTTTTTTTTATAAATGTAATGTCTGAGCACTATTCCTTTGAAACAGAACCTGTCACAAATCTCCACTTTACTTACTTGTCTACGCTGATTTCATTTGTGTTGCCAAACTCACACTTCACCTCATTTCCCAAATCTTTCAAAAACTCTACACAGAGGAGTGCAGCTGAAATGGAATTATGAAGGTTTATAACAAAAGGGAACTTCAGACAGTATCAAATATACATGAATTCTGGTCCAAAAGATTCATTCTTATTTATAAATATAAGCCTACCAATAATTTTGCCAACAGTCAAACATATAATACGGGCGGAAGACCGTGCCGAAGGCACGGTCTGGAGACCGCCTATATGTTACACGTATACGAAACCAAAGAATATACCTACAAAACAAAGGATATTCCGAATGACTTCAAACCCCATAAGACTTTTTTCGGCCATGTCTGTTTTGCATTTTTTTCAATTTCATGTGGCCTTAATCGTTTTTTTATTGGGCTTTTTTTGGAAGCAATGGTTTTTAAAATCAAAGTTTAAAAAAAATTGATAGAAGAAATTTCATCCAAATATTTTCTAAAAAATCTAAATAAAAAAATAATTTTGTAAAATTTAGTCTGCATTGCGTTCCTTTCCGTTTCTTTGGTGAAGTTAGCGTCTCTCATCCTAAAACCAGTCAATTCTACACATGTTTACATGATGCATACACCAAGAACTGTGACGTGTTACACTATATTTATTTGTTGTTGTTGTTGTTGCTTTTGTATATCACGTGACAAGTCAGGATTTACAAAAATATCAGGTCACCGCTTCAAATCTTAAATCGAATAAATTGGTCACCCTGTTGAATGAATACCAACATCGATGATAGCAGGTTAGAAAACTTTTTGTACACTTTCATTTTCATATAACTTGGGCGTAATTTATTGGGCCTTTTTCCCATAAAAAGCGACATAAATAAATCGAAGCTCTGGCAATGTCAGGACAGCCATTCTACCCTAGTCTAATGTAAACACTACGCGCCGTACGATCACGGTCTTACACCGAATATCGATTTTATGTAACCGCATCTAGATCTCTATGTGTCGAGGTTGTATTAGTAAACTCCCACTATCAATCTTAAAGCATAAACAAATGGATTTGATATCGAAAATGTGCCGCTCGAAGTCGGAGAACAAGTTTTTTTCTTTCTGATTACGCCCATTGAAGCGTCACATTTTCAATATCTATCGAATCCAGACAGTCTAGTTTTGCAAGTTATTTCACAGACTTACTGCTTACAACAATGATGAATGACCTCCGTCAACAATAAATCAAACACCGAGAGATGTGTAAATGTTAAACCAGTGTTATTATGTCAACAATGTAAATGATAGCCTAGTTCAGCTGTCTCATATCATCAGAGACATATCTATGTCTCTGATATCTCTGATATCATACATAAAAGTGATGGAATAAGTTGTTTCTTGTTGATTTTGATTGTATTTGGCATTAGATTCTTTCCAATATGAAATGACCATACAATGGTACAGGATGTAAATATCGACATCATTGAATTTGAGACTGTTTTATGTTCACTGTAAACATTTGTTTATTTTTAGAATGTTTGCAGATAACACCATGGTGACTGGTCTGCTTTGAAATACCACAAAACCCAATGATGAACACAGGAATTTCTCAGCTGGTGTGTAGTTTTAAATACAGTCCCATTCTTGATTCCAATAATGTTTAAATTAGTCTGTTGCATGTGTGTTACATGTGCATGTTTTTAATATGCAAATTAAATGGCTGTGCATTGTAACAAAGGAATATACTCCCACTATTCTTATTCACAAACCATTAGGGAATTGAATAGTGATTGCCTTTTTGAGAGGTCTCTGCTCCGTAATTTTTGTTGAAGCCTTGTTATGTTTTACAGGTCTCCTCCTGTCATAGCCATTTCGTAACCATGTTTCACATATAGGCAGCATAGACATTGTTATGAATCAGCCAAGTAACGGGTCCAAGTTGAATTTTAAAAGGAAAAAGATATTTAAATGTTCATCTTTTTAAAATAGAGATTGTTGTTACAAGACTGGAATTTGCTCATCAGGACATTTCTTACAGGTCTTTTTACTGAATTACTGAATTGAGAAGCCAAAAAAAACTGGTATGACTTTGAATTTTTGGGAAGACTGCATGATTTTACAGGAAATTTCCAATTGGGAAGGTGTCTTTTATGGGCCATATTGTCATTTTCTCACAGTGGTTTCTATACTGATTTATGAAGCAGATTTGATAAAATGAGGTAGTACTGATATATCTGAATTAATGCCTGGGTTTACATCTTGCCAAATTGTTACCACTGGATATTGTGAAGGAAGTGCTTTAGTATGGACATTTTCCTTTCTTTGTAACTAATTGGTTTCAAATATATTTTACTAATAATGCTATTGAAAGTATGACACTAGTTTTGAAAAAGGAGTATCATTTTATCGAATTTAGGTACTTGTGATTGGTCCAATATTGAAACAACAGCAAATGACTGTTACCAATACCTATTAGAAAGAATTGTGACTACCCATACATACATTTGTATAAATACTATTACATATTTGTTTTTGTGTTGTAAGAGGAAAGGATGGCTGTCAGTGTATGCGACTTAATCCTACTAATGTGGAAATTGAATAAGGCATATTGAATTTGTTAAAAAATTATACAATGCCAGAATTAAGTCTGATAGCTCAACTGGTTAGAGCATCTTAGTTTTTCTGAGGAGGTTCTGGGTTCGAATCCCAGTTGGACTCTCTGGCTTGTATATACTTCAGATACTTTAGCTATTGGATGTAAGACATATTTAAATGATAAGAATGGTTGATAAAGTAATAATAAACAATGATAAGAATGTAAACTGATTATAGATATGATTAAACATTGTCAATTGTTTATCTATAGAATTGACTTTTTTTTTATTTCATCTTTTTATTGAAGGACTTTTGGTGCTATTTAAATTGAAAGAAAAAAGTTAAACGTCTATCAACAAATCCTTTTCAGCAGTACATTTTTTTAAAGAATTGGTGGATTTCCTTCATAATAGTAAATGTATACAAATTTCTCCTCTGTTTCAACTTTAAATCAAATGCTATAATTTTGAATGGCTCAGAGGAAAACATATACTTACAACAAAATTTGGTGAAGTGTTAATTTTACATATTGACAAGGTTTTAATTCTGGACCTATAGTAAATGTTCACATTTGTGAAGCACTTACTGAAGTCTTGCCTTGAATCCTCAATTTGCATGCAGAGATAATCTAGGGATTCAAATTCTATAGTTTGATTGGTGGTTTTGATATGGCTCGAACAGTGTCTTCTATTTCTCATTTCATTACTGATATGGGTAGGAGAGCTAAAACATGCGAGTATCTCCAACCATACATACATGATAATTAGTCTTAGATGCTATTGTTGCACAATGGTTTAACAACATTTTCAACAGAATGTATCAGTTGTATCAATGAACATATCCCTGCTCCTATTATAAACTCATCAGTTCCTGCCAATTTATCTTCCAAGACACTAACCATGGAACCCATTAGTCTGTGCTTTGGTCAAAATAATTTGATGTTAAGCAGCGTTTTTAAATGGGAAAGTTTAGGGAAGGACCTGTGTCTCAGCTAAAATATGGATATGAAGTATCAATTGATAGCATCAAACAATACATAGATAGTAGTGAGTCTTAGATGCTATTGTTGGATGATGGTTAAACAACAATTTCAACAGAGAGTTTCATATGTATCAATAAACATATCCCTACTCCCATTGTTTCCTCACTACTTCAGGCCTTTGATTGCTAAACCTATACAAAAAGTGTTGCTCTGTTGTTAGAAATCAACTAATCATTGTCAAATGACTTTTGAAAGAATATCCCCTAAGCTGAGGTATCAAATGCAAAATCGATATATCAAGCTTGATGCAAACTAGACTTCTGTGACGTTCTGTCCAATGAAGATGTACCATTCATAAACGGTTTGCAGCGTGTTTATTCATACTGGTGAATTACAGTGGATTGTGTCGTAGACAATATATATATATTAAACACCCCCAATTTGAATATTGACAATGGACATGGAACTCTTTCACAGGTGCATTCTGATGAGAATTTCCTATTTCCTTGCCTTTAACCGATACATTACAAAGGAAACATGTGTAATAATAATCTAGAATTAGCAGTGTTCATACATTGAAAAACAAATCTTCCGCCCGATTTAGGCTTTGCCTATTTTCATATTAAGTCAATTAGAGAATTCTTTCAGTCTGTACATCAGTGAATTCATTATGCTATGGGCGGGGATATTCTAAGTACTTTAATTAAATTGTGGTTTAACTAGGTTTTCATCAATCTTTTGGTTTTAACTCAATAGTGTTTCCTTATTAACACTTACCGTGATATTAACCAGTACCTGGCAACTTAATAATGGCTTACTAATTCTTTACACAGAAAACTCAAATGATGCCAAATGTGGGAAGAAAAACAAACAGGTCGTGTCTACAAACCATTGCCCAAAACCAAAATAGATTTCATCATTGCAATAAAAAGTCAAAGTCTATTTCAATAACAATTGGTTAAATATTGAAAAGCCGCCCGTTGATCGTTTTCTCATAACACGCACCTGGCAACAGTCTTTGACCATTTGAAGTTTGACAGTTAATGGAGGATCATAAAGTATCCGAAAATATATGCTGTCCGAGTACTGGTTATATTGAAACATGTGTTGAAATAATTAATGGTAAAATTAAAACCAACTTACAGACTGCCGGCTTCTCTTTATTTATTTTGACACTCACTGCCATAGTTGAAACTGATATTCTGTGAAAGAAACCTAGAATCCCGAAAGTTTTATATAAAAAAGTTACTTCACAATTTCATCACCCGGCAAGTCGTTAGAACTTTGACAGCGTGAGAATCAGTCTATCTACAGTAGTCTCCCCTTTTCGCAACTAAATAAAGGCAACGCAAAGGGAATATAACACAGAAAATTTGTCTATAACAACCCTTGTCACTATACCAATGACCTTTGTCAAGTGTGTGTTTTTTTCAAAACGTTCTGAATCTTACTTCGAACAATTCAAATCACTAAATATTGTGGCGACATTGGTGCAGGGTAGAGCATTGGGCTCTTGTACCGAGGGTTCCGGGTTCGAATCCCCGTCAGGCGGGGTGAAAATTTCCAGAACGTACTCACAAACCGGCGCGATTACTGGTTTAGTGTCCAGGAAGCAGTCATCGAGAGTGGCTTTGAACAAGCTTTAATTAGCTTCCTTCACAATCGATGTAAAACATATACCATGAATGAATGAATAAATAGGAATGGCTAATTTCAACATCTACATTTTAAAGAGGGACCTCCGTGGCCTAATGATTAAAGAAGAAAATGAAATCACAACTCCGCATTGGTTTAAATCCCTGTGTGGAATATGGATTTTTATGAGAGGAAATGCCAATGGTTCTACCCGGCTTAATCAGACCCTACGGACAGCTGAGTGTGGGCAGTTGATTATGGGGTCCTCCTCCATCATTACGAGTCGGACATCGCTACATAAATGAAATAATGTTGGCACGATGTAAAACCCAATATAATTCAAAACCATTTAAAATAAAACATATAAAAATTGATGAAAACCTATATACTCTTTGAAAAACTATGAAACGAACATAAAGGCCTGCGGTGCTTTGACTTGAAATCTCCAGTAGGCCTATGTAAATAGTTATTTAGTTCAAACTTATTTATTTTACATCGATTGGGAAACAATTTTTTACAACTTTAGATTAATCACTCTCGATTTTGCTTCCTGGATAGATGACCAGTAGGCCTACTCAGAGACATAGATAACATCTATGTCTCTGGCCTACCCGTGCTGAATTTCGATTAACGAAAGTTCGCAAGGCAGATCCCACTTTTCACGGTATTGGAACCTACGACCTTCGTTTCCAGAAGCCGACGCGCTCTACCCATGGACCATTATCCTCAACAAATAGTTATGGGTTGCCCTCAGATGCACTTTGATCAGTGCCCCATTTCATAGCCTTAGTCCAAGACACTCTTTCTTCCACATTTCCTTATTTCGCAGTACCGTTCAAACGGTTTACTTAACCTGCAACATAAATGTACTATATACGTCCACTACACGTCTATGAAAGGAGTTGAGGAGTGTATCAATAATATAGATATTAATATATCTATGACATCAATTGTGTGATAGAAGACAATTTATTTTTATAAGATTAGTATCTCAATAGATCTGTATAATATGTGAAATTGTTCTTTAAAATAAAAGAAAAATACACTATTGCATTAAGACATTGGAAGCGTCTCGTCTTTGCGGAATTCCCTATTTTAGTATTGAAATAGGAGAAAACGTTTTACGCAGAATCTTAGCATAAACTGTTTAGTAAAACGCTATCCTTAGGGTATGTAGCCCAAACGCTCGTACGATCTAGATTTCCTTGTAAGGCACGTAAATGTAAAATGGTAGAGTTCCTCATAAAAGCGTTAACCTAGACGTAAACGGTAGTAAACATAGTCATATCTGTATAATTCTGTATATAACTTTCGTGAGGTAGGCCCCAGGTACGGGCGTATATACCCCGCATTAGCCTAACGCGGGATATATGCCCGGACAGGGATCCCTGGCTAAATAGAATCCTTACATTGAAACTGTTCTATTAATGAGTGATTTTTTTTTATTATTTTGAAATGCATCGTTTTTCAACATCGTGTGTAGAATATGCTTCAACTGTTGTGCTCAGACAGAACAGATGTAGGATGGACTAGAGGGATGTGCCCCCAAATATTTTCCAATTCCAATTAAATTCTTCAGTTTCAACTTATTTTAATTTCTAGCAAACATGATATCTTAGCATTATACCTGATTAGAATGTATAAAAAGGAAGAGCCCGGAATCCTACAAGTCAGAACTCATGTCTCAAAAGTTAAATGACACTTAGTTGATAAGTTAATTCAAGTTTAGCAACACAATGATGAACCGCTTACTATACGTAACGAACAATTACTTCTTTTGTAATAATGATCTCTGCCCTATTTCAATGAAAGGGTGAACATTTCACACAATAGAGTAGCCGATCCACCTACTGTTGATCGCCATTCGGAAAACAAGAATGTCCATTCAGGGCATTGCGATGTTAGAGTGAGAATTAGAGATCTGGATTGGCCCATGATCAGGAACGTCTTTTAACACACATATAAAAAAGGTTATCTCACAGATTGAGGATGTGATCTTTTTAGAGTAAAACATCTATTATAGAAACGGAAACAATGACATCATAGATCTATAGATTAACATAAAACAATATTATTGGCACACTTATGACCCCTTTTCACAATCGCGTGGTCGAAGTATAGATCACTTATGTTGCAGATATAGCAAACCGCAAAAAAAGGTTAATTTCGTGATCTACACTTGCAATATCCATAGGTACGCGAGGTTTTCTATGTATACACAATGAACATGTTGGTCTCACGAACGTTTGACTGTGACTGTGCATGTGTATACCTTATTTCCGTCATGCGAAATCATCAAAAGAGTTTGTCATTAAAGTACTGAAAGGCGTGAAAGCTCGTTTCACTTTTTTCAATGAAAAGACATATGTTAATCAGCTTAAGATATGATCTTTTATTTATTGACGAGGATTGATTAAACGATCATTTCAACTTTTGTTACCCACAAAGCACATTCTGTGAGGAAGCCTCTTTAATCCCACTCCCCAATATGGAAATTTGTGACACGTCCGAATCGGAAGAAACGTGGTACGACAAAATAGCATTGACAAACAGAAAACATTCTAATTGCGATATCTGGTAGAAACAATTGTGTTAAAATGATGTATTGCTCATTCGAAGCAATTGAAAAATCAATATATTCCTACTATGCAGCAGATGCAGCAGATACACCAAAGTGGGTTATTGAGTTTATGCAACGCCAACTGTACTGAACGCGGCTTGAATGTATCGCAACGTTATTGACTAAACGTCAATTTAGAAAACACCGGCGATGTCAAGAATGAAATGGACCATCTGTACGTTTGACCATCGCTTTAATGCTTGTCTGGTTTCATGAGTGATTATTTTACCCAATACCACACGATGAATTATCTGATTTGTCCTAACATAAAATCATCAACAGTCAAGAGTATCGGTTTGTATGTAACATTTTAAGTTTGTTGTTGAAGCGGTCGAAGAGTAGTTGCAAACTGTTTAGAACTGATATTTGTTTCTTGTGTATTTGGGCTTTCTTAATCGGTGACTGCATCTGTTGTAAATCAAGCAAGTTACGTAATATTTGTACTTTTACTGCATAAGTAATGAGTTTATTGTGTTCTTTAGATTACAATACATCATCTTCGCTATCTTTATCATCATTACTATGTTCCCTTTCCTTCTCTGCCTTTTGTCCCTCTTTATCCCGATTTCCTTCTTTTTCGCTTTAATTCTTTTTCAAATATCTTTCACGTTACGCCTTGATCTTTTCCTCCTCATCCTCCTCATCCTTCGCATCCTCCCCTTTTCTTTTTCTTCCTCCTCTTTTTCTCCTTCTTATTTTTATTTTCAAAAGGCCCTTTTCCGTGCAGGTTCAGATCCTGGTACTGAAAGATTTGGGGTAACCTGAGAGGTAATCTCTTGGCCGACATACAAACTGCCGCTTGGTCTATCCTACACAACCTTTGTCGTTGTGAACAGTTATCAACCTTTAGAGTTCCGCCAGCAATAAGAGCCGTTTATCGGAATATAACTGACACATTTCTGATATAAAAAGCTATTAAAACAAAAACAACATTCAGAATTTTCCCATTCTTCTTCTTCTTCATTATTACCAATATCAGTTCAGGTTCTTTCCAAAAGAAGTCGTTCCTTTTACAAATGCACCAGCGTAGATTGTCGGGACGTTGAATTTTGGGCAAGACGTACGATTCATTAAGGGCTAATTGATTGATTGACACGTGAAATAACCGTAATTAATTGAGCGTACCAGACGAATTTACCAGAATACGTCAGGCACAAGAATCCAACTGGGGAAATACACCAAGCGTGAGTGTTTTAATAGCCCTTTCCACTTGAAAGTCGAACCCTAACCTGGGGTTCTAGCCCATGCTTACCCGCATTCAATCGTATCTACTCGGCAATTCCCGTCACAAGTCGGTAGATATAGTTATTTAAGAAATGGCCGAGGTGTTCCGAATGACCTGCATTGTGGGGTATACGCATGAGCCAGAAACCCAGGCTAGTCGGATCCTGTCTAAACCCGTTCATAAAGTTTGGGGTTTAGACCAACTAAAACTGAAAGAAATAGTATACGACATTTGTGACGTTTCCAAATTGAAACAAACAGAGCAGAAGTCATTCATAAAGTACATGTCAGATAAATATTTTTCGGGTTGATATGTCGTGGAAACAGTTACTTATGACAAAAGTGGCAATTCTCGTCATTTTTTCACAATGGTTTCAGGTGCCGTCTGCTAAAGCAAATGAACTTACTTCGCATGTGTTCAAATCCCGGTGGCGGCATTTCGATTTTTATGAATGGTTGACCCAAGGAATGTCAGTGGTGTTCCCGACTTGACCAGCCTTAATGGAATTTAAGGTTCGGACCGTCATCGCAATATTACAGAAATACTGTTGACGCGATGTTAATCAGCCTAATATAAAGATAAACATACACTAACGGATAATTATTTATTTGGTAAGGTGCTTGTTCAAAGATATGCAGAACCTTTGGAAATTAATTAGAATAAAAAGCCGCTGCACACCAGCTGTACTGTTAAAAGATACGCATTGAAGAATAGTCATTTGAAGCAAAAGTAGATCGCTTTCAATTCTTTAAAGTATGTATAAGGAAAAATAACAGGTGATTTGATCTAAAAGCATGGCATCGCTTTTGAGATCTACTGCGTATAAACTGTGAATTCTTAGATAAACTGACGCTTCATGAATTGATTATGCTTTCAATAGCTGCTTTCAATTGTAAATCACACACCAATACAAAAACTGTAATGTTTTAACGACATTTCATTTTCTCTTCTGTGAAACAGCACCTTTAAGCAACACGCTGACATGTTACTGAGAGCAGGAAAATGACTATAAACTCGACAAGAGCATTATGAGATACATGCTATGCATTGCTTGCCAAACGTTATAACATACCAACGAATAATGTAAGTGTGCTCTTAATGAAATGAACAGCTTAATGCAATACCGTCGTTAATAGTAACATATGATTACAGGCATACAGTAGTATAAGAGGTGGGCCTGGGCCATTGATATTCTTGCCAGCCTTTACGGCTTTCGCTTGGATTCAATTAACTTGTGTACAGTAGCTATGTGCGAGAAGTTGAGACTTAAACAAACGTATGAATCAAAACATGTCCCGTAGGCTTTATAGTAATGATAAAAACCGTGGATAACCAAATACCACAAGTTGCCTATATACAGTGAGCGGTACAGATCAGAGTTGTCCGATATTCCCCTACATTACTCTATTCAACCGTCTAATCATAGTATGTATTTAACAAATCAGAGCAACACAAGCTTAAGTACTACAAACTGAGTGCGAGCTAAGTCTTATAAAATAGATAATGATAATATAAATGTGATAAAATGTAATGAAAAGGATATTCCATCTGGGCAAAGTGAGGAATATTGCACTCGAGAATTATTCCACGCTCATCACAGTTGAAAGATGACTTTGCAGCAGAGACGTTCGAAAACATTTAATAAAAACAAGTTTGATGAGCATTATTTCACATTTGTCACCATGGCTGTTGAATTTGAATCATTATCAGTCAGTCAGTTATGTAAATCGTTATCGACATTTTTGTCAATAAGAGATTTTGATGATAATTTTTTAATTTGTCACCATGGCTTTTGAATTCTAGTCATCATGAGTCATTTATGTAAATCGATATTGCTATATTGACAATAAACGTTTTGAGATTTTCTTCAACATGGTTGTTTGCTTTTTTTTCAACAAAACATTAAGTTGATCATTCTTTCATTTTGGAGACCATGACTTTTGAATATTGGTCATCATCAGTCAGTTATGTAAATCAATATTGCCATTTTTGTCAATAAGATATTTTGATGATATTTTTTTCATTTTTGTCACGATTGCTTTTAAATTTGAATCGTCATTAGTCAGTCAGATATGTACAACTAAACATTGCCATGTTTTATCACTTCCCGACGGCGTTTAAATGTCGTCTGCTGCAAATGATTCGTACCCGAGGAATAGACTAAAACATCGGAACTGAAAGCTTTATGGTCTAGAAATCACAACCAGATGGAAACTTGGTAATAAATTCCGTCAATCCATGATGGAACAAAATAAAAACGTGTCGGACTGATAAGACAATTCGCCCGCTTGACATAGTCGTGCACAAAAACTCAATGGTTCAATGCAAGGCTATAGTAAGTGCTTCATAAACATGATGTACTTACTATAGTATTGCACTGAACCCTCGAACTGCTCTTAGAAATGATAATAAATGCAAAACAAAACTTGCATGAATTTCCTCCAAGATCAATCTGCTCTCAAAACATGAATTATATTAGTTTTTTCCCTTTTTCGTGACAGGGCTTACTGTTTAAATGAATATTATATATGAAATGACACTTTTTTTCATTATTATGCAATTGATTGTATATTTAAGAACAATCAGCTTACATGATTAGGATCTAGTTAACTTTGTTCTGTTCTGTTTTAAAAATGAATAGATGCAAGATTTTTGGACGACACATTTAACTCAAAAGAACTCTACAGGACAGATGTCTTAAAAGCATTGAATGAAAAAAAAGTCATCATTTAGCAAATATGTTCGCATGATAATTGTTCCATTACTCGTTTACATGTTGATGTTGTTTCATGTATGTATGGGTATGCAAGCAATAAAAAGTTAATGGTTGCTGAAATGAATATGTCATGAATATCATTCTTACCTTTCTAGCTTCTTAGACAATCTTACTCACATCCTATCATTGTGTATTTTGTTGTGTTTTGCACGTTTTGGTTAGATTTTATGTCAATTTTAATAATTTTTGCCAGTCATATCGGAAAGTTAATTCGCATATCTATGCTCCAAATTTTCTTTTGTATCTTTTGTGAAGTTTTGTAGAGTTTTACTGAACAGTATATGCTAAGGATATGCGTAAGTTCAGAACAACTTTCCCTCTTATTTCAATATTGAGATAAACAATATTGTACAGTAACACATCAATGAAGTCGTCTCTCTGAGTGCCTCCAATGATAGATTGTTTCTTTTTGCTATATTGTACTTTTATTTAGGATAACATCCATGTAAATAAGCTTTGACTTACGCAAACATTTTCTTTAAGACGTTAACGTTACGTCAACGTTTACAGAATTTTCGTAAGCCAGTATGAAAGGTAACGTTTAACTTCGTCGATGCAAAAAAGACATGTGTTTATAAGTACGATACAGATATTACAGCTAGGAGTCATTCCGTTCACGCCTGAATTAAAGGTGTTTGTTTGTTCACACATGAGACAATCCGCAAGTCAAAATAAACTATCGTTGAAAAAGTACAGTCTTTGCAATGCAGCGTCACATTTGATGAAAAATAGCTACTGGTTGGTTTAGAATCTGCCAATATACCGAAGTATGTAAAGACGTTGTGCAATGGATTTCAAAGCCGTTGACACGCTTTTTGGATTTGCGTACATATTCAATCTTTATATGCAGGCTCTAAATACCTAAATGGGTAATTATTTTAATTCATCCAGTAAGGCTTATGACAGCTGTACGGCTGCTAAACAGTTTTAAAGAAATGCAGGTTTTATGTCTTCATTATTTAAGTTTTCTCACAACTGTGAACAAGCACCTTTAAGGCTTTTCAGTCTATTCTCTTTACAATCACATGTATTGTTCACCAATATTCACCGTCTGTTGTACTCTATGCATGAATAATTATGAAGCGGTATATTTAATACTCGACAGTCTTCCGAACACAGCCGAGACCATTCGACAAAGTCCGTCACGGACTATTTGCTTTCGATGTATGAGCCCAAATGGTTGTGCTTCTTTCTAACAAACAAGATTTGACGGATTGTCTACTGACTTCTGGACGGTACTTTTACATACTTCCCCGTTGAAAAGAAATGTGAGAAGATTTGGGTGTCAGTCTTATTCCATATTTGAGAGTTAAAACGGCTAACTCGATGTTTTGGCATAGTGCTATGGATGGAAAATACTATTCCTACTTTACATAGACTTGAAAATACACAATTTAACATTGGAGTCAACAGAAATATAACATATGAAAGTCACAGGTGTATGTAGTATTCTATGTATTGTATGCACAATTTCAAATAAACACAACTATATATAATACAAAGGAAAAATTGTATTTGGCACAGAAAATCACTCAATATAATAAAATTTAAGAAAAGATGGATCGCATCACCACATCATATATGAAATAATAAATCGTTTCAGATAACACTTGCCTTCCACACGAGAAGTTTACTCAAACTTTCACTAAGAATATCTCTAGATAAACAGAAGCATCGCCCTTTTTGCAGTCGAATCCTGGACCCGTTCTTAAGTACTTTATTCCAAGCCCGACTATTAAGTCTGTATTTAAGTAGTACTTGGACGCAACCTCTTTGCCGTAATTGTATCAGAATTGCCATTTACTCCAGCTAAACAGTATTTTGGGATTATCAAAGCGTGCGCAATGGAAAACAATAACACAGCA